>VHZZ01002215.1:52477-66167 GCA_009801015.1 Silene noctiflora
TTAATTCCCCACAAATTGTGTCTTCATCCCTAACCCCCAATTCTTCCCCAGAAATCGTGTCTTCAATGAGTGTTCTTCTCCAATTCTTCCCCAAATTCGACTTCATTCATGTTTGTTAACCACTTTATTTTTTTCGAACCAGTCTTCAATTAGGGTTGTTCATGTTCTTCCCCATTGTAATTTCTTTTGCAATCTTTCTGGGCTATTTGTTTCTTCAATTAGAAATTTCTATTGTTACAATTGTATTATTTTTTCATTTTTCTGGGTTCATATATTCGTCTTTTTCAATTTTTATGGGTTAACAAGTATTCAGGTATGAATTCATGTTTCTTTCTTTAATAAAGGTTCCTATTAATTTAATCAACCCTGGGTTACACTTATGTTCATAAATTATAACAGTGTTATGTTATTCATGGTAATGTATTCAATGAGCAGTAGTTAATGCATTCATTTCTTAATCTTAATTTTTCGTTCATGTCTTCCACTTAATTCCAAGCATAATGGCATCCAATGAAACTAACAATGTCAGTGTGGTGCACAAGTGCAAATGAAAGATGAATTAACCGAGAATTAATTAGTTTCAAGGGATAGAGGGTGAAAAAAGAGGAAAAATTGATGATAGGGGGGTGAAAAAGGGGGGAAATTTTAGCTACCTCTGGTAGCCAATAAGCAAAATCATAAAAAACAAAGTCGGGTTTGAGACGAGCAAAGTGTAAGTCAATGTCGTCCTTGGTAAGGTCCATGGCGGTCATGAGACATGACCATGCTTCCGGAGGGGTGTCATTGGTAGTCTCAGAACCAGAAGGGAGGCCGTCGACGGAAGCGAGGGTGAGGGGAATGAAGGTAATAAGGTCAGGGTAGTGGTTGTGAGAAGTGAGTTGAAGGGAAGTTTTTGTAGGCATGAAAATGGAGATTTGGTGACCATGTTGAGCAAGATTGTTTGCAATGCCAAGGTAAGATGTGAAATGGCCTAAGGCAAGCCAAGGGTACATTGCAATGTGCAATAATGCCATGTCTTTGTTGTGTGACATTTTCCTTCCAATAAATTAATTGACAATTCTCATTTGTGACGGAAGGTATCCGTCACTTTGAGAAGACGGGTACCACTTTTACTCACAAATGACCCATGAGAGGAGAGAGGAAAGCAAGTGGAGGGGTGCCCCCACCTTTTGCTTTATTCGTTTTGTGAGTGACATTACCCGTCACAAATACCGACCCGTCACAAGGGAGACGCTTTGTAAATTAATTTGGATGGTTCATTAATAGATGTATATGAATGGGTTTAATACCTTTGATATATTTCTCGACCTTAGCCCAACTCATTACCTATATAACTCGACCCATTCGCTATTTGTCCAATAATTATTTGACCGCTTGAATCTACCATGCATGTTGCCAGAAGTGCTAACAGTAGCTCAATATTCTTAATATTCTGCAACTCAAGCTTCACCCTTACTAATTACTATAGAGGGATGTCCGCCTAAAGAGCATAGTTGTCCCACCCGGATGAACCGGCTCGAACTACACTCAAATTGAGGACCCGAATTGATTCGGCTCTATTCTCTTCGACTCCAATGTTTATTATTGTGTATTAGGTGTTATCCCTAATTAACTTGAAAACAAACCATTAGAAAATGACGCAAAGTCAAAATGATCCAATTTCTCTAAATTTTTTCAAACCTGGATAACCAGAATCCAATTTAATCCAACTCAAACTCGACTCGATTAATCCGTTGATGAGGTGTTAATTCTAATCTAATCTGACAAAACTCGTAGTGTCAAAAATCGAACCCAAATTTACAACAATGTTCTTCCGAACCAAAACAGCATACTCTCTCTCGGGGATGGTGACAGAGAGGGCACAATGGAGGGAAATGATACATGTTCTTGTAGTGTAGTAACAGTTCAAGATCCAACACTACCTTGAGTTAATTTTTCATTCAATTTTATGCTTCATTCTAATTTGCTTGTAACTCAATTTTTGTAGATTTTTTTTTTTTTTTTTTTTTTTTTTTTGGCACTTGTTGTTTTAAAAAGATGTGGTATTTGAATTATCAGGCCTATTTACCGACTTATTGGAGTATATCAATAATTTTTGTAACTAATGCTCCATTGATTTGAGTCAATTTTCATACTTTGATTAAAATACATCTCGAATATATTTATTACGTATTGAATTGGATTGAATGGAATATCGAATAGTGTGTAGCTCAAGTCCTAGAACAAGTTCTTGCAACCCTGCTAAAAGCATCGGCCGCTTACCAAAACTCCTTTCAACAAATTCACGATATTTTCCTTCTAATTCCTTACATGTCTTCACCCCGATTGCATCTCATTTTTGATTTCTTGTCTCGTATGGATCTAATGGCTAATAAAACTGCCTATAAAACATCTCCATATTTGTGTTTCGTCTGATTGCTACTGCATACTTTTGTAAATCATCCAAGCCAAATCCAATAATC
This sequence comes from Silene noctiflora, assembly GCA_009801015.1. Lineage (NCBI taxonomy): Eukaryota > Viridiplantae > Streptophyta > Magnoliopsida > Caryophyllales > Caryophyllaceae > Silene > Silene noctiflora. Next base: position 54,940 of record VHZZ01002215.1, read on the forward strand.
ATCTAACAAGAACTGTTGTGGAAGACATCCTAGGCTTTGTTAAACTTTTTCATTGTATCGTTTAAGTTTATTTCTAGGTCTTCTAATGTAACAGCTCATAATTTAGCATATAATGTTAGAAATTGAGCTTTTCAACTTGTCAAAAAAAAAAAAAAAAACTGCCTATTGTTGTGGACTAGTCTAGTACTCTGTGTCTCTATAAATGATAAAACCCCTACAAAATGCTTGACTATGGGAAGGCCGATAGGCCCAATACAAAAGAAAGAAAATTCTCGTCAAAATGTGGTATGCCCGATTAATTGATGGTTCCCAGCTCTAGTTTTTATCGATTTCCTATAATTTCGGGTAACTTTACGCGGTACCAAATTCTCGGAAAATAACTCATAGTAATTTTACATCGAGTTAAGTAATTTATCATAGTTAACTTTCAAAATGTGTGAAAAACTGTCGGCTATTTGGGTTATGAATTTATATTTTAAAAATAATATAAAAAATAATAGGCAAAATATAATGTTATCAACTGTTAACTAATACATCTAGCTGGCTTCGTGCAATAAAATCAGTTGCAGCCATAAGATCGACATTATCCGTCTCAACAGTAATCGCACTTGTTTTAGAATAATACAATTGTACAAAAGTTAGGGTTACGCTTCACCATTACTTCGCCTTCCCATTAGTCCCTTCGCGCCCTTACCAATTACGGAGACCATACAGTACGCTTGGGTGAACTACAACGAAAGTGGTAATTTAACCTCTTAAGTTTGATCAATTGTCAAATCTAACCCCTTAAGTTGTTGTTTTTTTTTTCCCGATAAGGTAAAGAAACTAGGTTGATTTGATCAACCAATAACATCCTTGCAGATGTAAGCCGAAAACAAAATTTAAAAAATCTTCCTTCACCACAAATAAGTAACCATAGAATAAAAGGGCGCAAAGCAAGAAAATCTCCTTGAGAAAGTAAGACACTTAGAAACCCCACAAATGAAAAATAAAAATTAAGCTCATAAATAAACTCATTAAGTATTTTGAGATAATTCGAAATAACTCTCCCCGATCCGTCCCGAATTCGAAATAACTCGCCCCGAATTCTCAAAAAACTCGAAATAACTCCCCCCGATCCGCACCCGAATTCTTTTAAGCGTGGACAACTCGAACCTAGTTTTAATCCGACCCAATTAACTTGTTTGACGAGGGTAAATTCTAATATACTTCGTATTACGGCTGTAAAATGCTCCGAGCTGGTTCGTAGAGCCCTCGAATCAGCTCGGCTAAAAGTCGTTAAAGCTCGTTTTATATTTTATTATTGTTTAATTTTGGGATCTTACAATAATTTTTGTTCTTAATTAAATGTCATTTGATAAATTATGATTATATCTTTTGTTATATTTGATAAGTATTTTATAGTAATTTTTAAATTGATTTAAAAGTTGAAAAAGGTAAAAAAGCTCGAGCCTAATTCAAGCTGATTTTGAGCTTTAATTTTATAAGCTCGAATATTTTCGAACCTATTCCAAACTCAAGCTAATGTCTCCAAGCCGATTCCAAGCCCACTCAAGCTCGAGCTCAAATCGACTCGGTTACAAAACTAACAAAACTCTAGTGTCAAAGACTAACCGAATTTTGAAACAATGTTGTTCCGAACCAAAACAGCACGCTCTCTCTTCCATTTCACTCTTAAACCCTCAATCCCTAAAACCTTAATTTTCTCCCGCACCTGCACCGCTACCGCCACCGTATCGCCGCCGGTTCCGTCTTCGTCTCCGCCGGTTCCGTCGTCGTCGCCGCAGCATCCATGGCCGGAATGGGTATCCTTCGTCGACCGATTGAAATCTCACGGTTACTTCCCCAATTCTTCTCCTGGTGATGACGACGGCAGTGGCGATAGCGAATTGGTTTACCGAGATCTCAGGCTCTTGAAAAAACCTTGTCTCAGCTTTGCTCGTGACCATTCCGACATTTTCAAGTTTGTTCCTTGTCTAATACTCTCAACTCTTGATTTCATGTGTTTGTTTCGATTATTTTAGTTGTTTTCCGACCCGTTGTTTTGGAGATGAACTTTTTGAACTGAAGTGAAGTGAGGGTAAAATTGAGCTGGAGTGAACTGAAGCTAAGTCCAAAAGAACAGAGCTGAATCGTCGCGAATCTTGGGGGTATGGATGTATGATAAGGCCAAATTAGGGGTAGGAAATTAATTGGTACACATGTTAATGACATTGAAGGTGATAATGGACATGTTGCTTGTTTGTAATGGTGATTTAATACTTCATCGATAAACAAACGGTTAGGAGGGTGAGAAATGGCGTAATGAAGGGACTGTGAGGGGATGGGGAGATGCCCAAATTAAGTTGTGGGGTGACCCAAGATTCAAGATTGAGATGGGTGTACTTAGTATAAGGGAGGGAAGTGGTGTTGCCAGGTTGGTTTGATGGTTTATAGGAATGAAGGAGGCTGGTTGTTGACGGGCCAAGTTAGGATGGGGCTTGTCTGATGATGGGGTCTGAGTGAAAGTAGTTGGTGTTGTCAATGGTGTGGGTGGTTGCGAGGACCGAAGAGAGAGAACCCGAAGAATAAAAATGTTAAAAGAGGGCGTGGATGTGATAGGCTGTATGCTCTAATATGCCCTATGGTTTGTGTCTTTGTGAATTAATGAGATCTTATTGTATGAGAAAGTTATGCCCTAGAACTCTCAAAAAAAGTATGCCGTTTGTTAGGGTAGACCAGTAGAGTGCGACAACAATACGTGTGGATGGCGATGTTTCATTTTATTGTGCGTGTTTGTGTGTTTCTTTTCCCCTTTCCCATTTTGCTTTTATACTTTAGTCGTTCCTTGTTTATTCTCGGTTGGTCTCACTCTCATCTATTGTTTCCCCATATTACTTTTGTTACACCCTCATATTTATCTTCTTGCTCTTGTCTCCTTTTTCAACCTTTATTTCTGTTTTACCTTCGCAATGAAACATATTCTTGTTTGCTCATGCTTGCCACCCCCCAATTATTTTTCGAGCTAAGGCATTGTAATTATTATTGTTGTGCCCGACATACTATTTTGTTTGTTTTATAAGTTCACTTTTCCTTGTGCTTATTCTTTGTAGGTCATTGTCGAAAGATGATATTGAAAACGTCGTGAAGATTGGATGTCCTAAAATTAATCGGAAAGTTGTTACCTCAGCAAAACGACTTAGAGAGTATGTAGGTTTGGAGGAAAAAAATGTAAGTCCTTTTATAAGAAATATCTTACTCCGTATCTATAATGATATCGAGTTTTTTTGTCTCCTAAATTTATTTCTAAATATATCCTAATAATCTACTTGGTGTCTTCTATGATTTCTGCTGTGATCCAAGCATTATCTCTTAAGTAGCAGTAAGCTCCTGATCGATTTGAGTTTGAACTACCTAGTATCATAATTGAAAAATTAGCAAAGTGCTGACTACAAGACTAGTGTGTTAGTAGAAGGTGTTTTGCTACTTGTCTATTAGTTCAGAGTGACAGGATGTGGTCTTATTGCCAGTTGCAGCTTAGCAAATATGACCTAGCAACTATTACTTGTCTTTAGCGTTGAGTTAATTAATATGCATTAATATATTATTCCTGGTTTACTTGTTTGACTTTAATGCAGGTATGTGATGTATGTAGTGTAAAAGGATCGTGTGATCGAGCATACTTAAAGCCAAATGACTCCCGTCTTGTCCAAACTGTGGATGTCATGCGTCTCCTATTGTTCTATGCTCTAAACCCAATGGTTATATCTGAGGCCGTTAGAACTACCAATAATGAGCAGGCTGAATCATCTGTCAGAAGATTACTGAGCATGTTAATGGACTTGAGTGAAGCGTCTAAAAGTCCAGTCACTGAGGAGATCCCTTGTAAGAAGGAAAAAATTGTAAAGTCGACTGCTACTGTGGTGTCTCAAGCCAGGGGATTCCGGAAACCGGATTGGGTTTGTCCTAAGTAAGTTTAATAAATCCTCCTAAATTGGTCATTACAATTTAACTTTTATGTAAGGTCTGTCATGCCAGCACAGATTGTGTTAGAGACTTTTAGGCATATTTTGTTGGACATGCAAAAGTATATAAACTTCTTAACTAACGGACTCCTTTTGATAGTAAAAAAATGTCAAGAGAATAGGGTTTGAGATAAAATTGGTGATGCTAAAGAAATTGTTAGAAAGAGCAATAACTAGACATGAGACGGGTCTGTTACTGTTGCTCTTAGTTTTAACTTTAATCCAATCTTGAGAATCTTCAGTTGTGCTGATCCTAATGAAAATTCTTGACTGTGATATGTTGGTTAGATGTCTGATAACCTGTATTAGCTATACACACCAGCTTTGGGGCATCTACCATGAAGCTCTTATTCATAATATTTTAAGTTTTTTTGGTATTTCGTTCTGGGTACTTGAGACATTTTTGCAATGCTTCAACTGCTTATTGTTGGCGACCAATTTATAGTGAGCAGAATGCTTCCTAGTTTATGCCTGCCTTGTATGTGTTGAATAAGATGTCAATAAAATAAATTTGATATGTTAATGACCTAATGCTATTTACATAAAATGACCTTTACATTTGAAATCACAGAGGGGGTTAGTGGGTATCGAGTTCTGTTCTCAAAGGTATTTTGTAGACCCGTAGCTGCAGCGTGCTGGGAATCATGTAATACGGAGTATTATACTCCCTCTCTGTCCCATTGAATGAGTGTCTCTGTAAGTGGTGACCCTTTGTTTTAAAACATATTGTAACTTTGTTACTTTACCAAAAAGCCCTTCCAAAACCAATGTGGGCTTTGAAAAAGCAGAAAGGGAGAACTAAGGGTAAGTGGGTAACTTTGTACATTTGCTTCATACCTTGGTCTTTGCAAAAAGCAAACGTAAAGAATTCACTGGGACAAAGCGAGTAGTACGTTTTGGTTGTCAAGGAGGAAGCATCTCTTGTTTATGGGTGGGTTGGTAAACTCCGAGAGTCCGAGGTGGGGTTATGGATTGGAAATAGTATTTGATTAGTTCTGGTAGATGATTCATTTCTTGCTAGTTGGTAGTACAATTTCTACTTTATAGTTCAGCATTTTGTCAATCTAGTTAGAATTAACCCTTGTAGCTTGATTGCTACATCTGATTCAACCCAATCTGGCTTGACGTGCAGATGCCGCTTCTTGAATTTCAGCAAGAATAGTCAGTGTCGGGAGTGCAATGCGGATCGTCCTGAAATGCAAGGTAGTGCTCATGCTGATGTCATGAAAGGCGACTGGAGTTGCCCTAAGTGAGTTTCAAAATCCTTGAACTTGCTTTTTTTTTTTTTTTTTTTAAATCTTGTAGCGTTATGTTGAAAATTTAGAGCTGTGAGAGGACATAAATTTTGACTTTTTAGAGTACACCTGCTGCCCGTAAGATCACTAACCATGAATCGTTGACATTGAACTAATGGTCCATCCATGAGTATGATATTGTTCAGAGTTCAGACTCCAAAGTAATGACAGGAACATTAGTGCGCAACAACAATAATAATATTGTAGAAAACCCTCACTCTGTCTGGTTAGGGTAGGTGAAGTCATTTCCTTGGACATCTTTATTTTCCAATAGAGTTGGTATGGCTTCTTTTAGCCACATTAGCATGGAAACAACCGTTACATCCATCAGTGAATTCTTTTCCCTTGCATTTAGCCCTCTGGATAATCAGTTTTGTGAGTTTCGAAATCCTTAAACTTGTTAAGCAATGCCCCTTGGAGACTTTTTTTTTTTTTTTTTTAATCTTCTAGTGTTATGTTGAAAATTTAGAGCTGTGACACCTGCTGCCTGTAAGATCACCAACCATGCATCGTTGACGTTGAATCAATGGTCCATCCGTGAGTATGATATTGTTCAGACTCTGGAGTAATGACAGGAACACTAGTGCACAACAACTATAATAATATTGTAGAAAACCCTCAGCAGTCTGGTTAGGGTAGGTGGAGTCATTTCCTTGGACATCTTTATTTTCCAATATATTTGTTATGGCTTCTTTTAGCCACATTAGCATGGAAAGAACCGTTACATCTATCAATGAATTTTATTCCCTTGCATTTAGCTCTCTGGTAAATCAGTTTTGTGAGTAAGAAATACCTGCTATAGAATTCATGTTCTGTCCATGAAGGAATCATCACGAGGCCTTGATGGTTGTCTTGAAGGTGAAGTTGGCATTCAAATAACCTGGCTTTTTGCCTCTTGATTTCTATTAGTATTCACTATTCCGTAAGGATAGACTATAAAATCTTGTGCAATTGTTTTAAGTTCATACTGTATTAGTTTCATCCTAGACAAGAGCATGGTTGCCAGTTCGTTATGAGTACACCAAATCCGATATGCGATACGCTCTTATAAAGTATCTCCTACATATGCTTTTAAGCGAGTAGTACATTTTGGTTGACAAGGGGGGAGCATCTCTTGTTTATGGGTGGGTTGATAAACTCCGAGGTGGGGTTATGGATTGATTTTAGTATTAAATTAGTTTGGTCGATGATTCAGTTCTTGTTTGTACAATCTCTTCAGCATATTGTCTATCTAGTTAGAACGAACCCTTGTAGCTTGATTGCTACTTCTGATTCAACCCAATCTGGCTTGACTTGCAGATGCAGCTTCTTGAATTTCAAAAAGAATAGGAAGTGTCGAGAGTGCAATGCGGATCGTCCTGAAATGCAAGGTAGTGCACATGCTGCCATCATGAAAGGCGACTGGAGTTGCCCTAAGTGAGTTCGATATTCTTGAACTTGCTAAGCAATTCCATTAGGGGACTTTTGTTATCTTGTAGCATTATGTTGAAAATTTAGTGCTGTGAGAGGCACATAAAACTTTAGAGTACACCTGCTGCTTGTAAGATCACCAACCATGCATCGTTGATGTTGAATCAATGGTCCATCCATGAGTATGATATTGTTCAGACTCCATAGTAATGACAGGAACACTAGTGCCCAACAACTATAATAATGTTGTAGAAAACCCTCACCAGTCTGGTTGGGTTGGTGGAGTCATTTCCTTGGACATCTTTATTTTCCAATAGAGTTGGTATGGCTTCTTTTAGCCACATTAGCATGGAAACGGCCGTTACATCCATCAGTGACTTCTATTCCCTTGCATTTAGCCTCTGGAAAATCAGTTTTGTGAGTAAGCAATACCTGCTATAGAATTCATGTTTTTTGTCCATTAAGGAATCATCACATGAGGCCTTGATGGTTGCCTTGAAGGTGAAGTTGGCATTCAGAGAACCTGGATTTTTGCCTCTTGATCTCTAGTAAGGATAAACTAATGAACTATGAATTCTTGTGCAATTGTTTCCAGTTCATACTGTATTAGTTTCATCCTAGACAAGAGGAAGGTTGCCAATTCGTTATGAATACACCATATCTGATATGCGATACGCTGTTATAAAGTGTCTGCTACATATATTTTTAAGCGAGTGGTACATTTTGGTTGACAACGGTGAAGCATCTCTTGTTATGGGTGTTGATAAACTCCGAGGTGGGGTTATGGATTGGAAATAGTATTAAATTAGTTCTGCTAGATGATTCATTTCTTTTTTGTACAATCTCTACTTTATAGTTCAGCATATTGTCTATCTAGTTAGAATAAACCCTTGTAACTTGATTGCTACATCTGATTCAACCCAATCTGGCTTGACTTGCAGATGCAGCTTCTTGAATTTCAAAAAGAATAGTCAGTGTCGGGAGTGCAATGAGGATCGTCCCGAAATGCAAGGTAGTGCACTCGTTGACGCCATGAAAGGCGACTGGAGTTGCCCTAAGTGAGTTTCGAAATCCTTGAACTTGCTAAGCATTGCCTTTAGGAGACTTTTTTTTATTATTATGTAGCGTTGTGTTGAAAATTTAGAGCTGGGAGAGGACATAAATTTAGAGTACACCTGCTACCTGTAAGATCACCAACCATGAATCGTTGACGTTGAATCAATGGTCCATCCATGACTATGATATTGTTCAGACTCAGAGTATTGACAGGAACACTAGTGCGCAACAAATATAATAATAATGTAGAAAAGCCTCAGCAGTCTGGTTAGGGTAGGTGGAGTCATTTCGCTTCTTTTAGCCACATTTGCATGGAAACAACCGTTACATCCATCAGTGAGTTCTATTACCTTGGATTTGGCCCTTTGGAAAATCAGTTTTGTGAGTAACAAATACATGCTATGGAACTCATGTTCTTCGTCCATTAAGGAATCATCATGACTCATGAGGCCTTAAGGGTTACCTGAAGGTGAGATTGGCATTCAAAAAACCTGGCCTTTCGCCTCTTGATCTCTATCAGTAAGGATGGACTATGAAATCTTGTGCAATTGTTTTAGGTTAATACTGTATTAGTTTCAACCTAGTCAAGAGCAAGGCTGCCAATTCGTTATGAATACACCAAATCTGATATGCGATACGCTTATAAAGTGTCTGCTACATATTTTTAAGCGAGTAGTACATTTTGGTTGACAACGGTGAAGCATCTCTTATTTATGGGTGGGTTGGTAAACTCCGAGGCTGGGTTATGGATTGGAAATAGTATTAAATTTGTTCTGCTAGATGATTCATTTCTTGTTAGTACAATCTCTACTTTATAGTTCAGCATATTGACTATCTAGTTAGAGTTAACCCTTGTAGCTTGATTGGTACATTTGATTCAACTCGATCTGGCTTGACTTGCAGATGCAGCTTCTTGAATTTCAAAAAGAATAGTCAGTGTCGGGAGTGCAACGAGGATCGTCCTGAAATGCAAGGTAGTGCACATGATGTCAAGAAAGTCGACTGGAGTTGCCCGAAGTGAGTTTCGAAATCCTTGAACTTGCTAAGCAATGCCATTTGTGGATTTTTGTTTTTGTGTAGCATTATGTTGAAAATTTAGAGCTGTGAGAGGGTAGCATCGTTGAAGTTCCATCAATGGTGCACCCGTGAGTATGATATTTTTCAGACTCCAGACTAATGACAGGAACACTAGTGCGCAACAACTTTAAAAATATTGTATAAAACCCTCAGCAGTTTGGTTAGGGTAGGTGAAGTCATTTCCTTGGATATTCTTATTTTCCAATAGAGTTGGTATGGCTTCTTTTAGTCACATTAGCATGAAGACAGCCGTTACATCCATCAGTGAATTCTATTCCCTTGCATTTAGCCCTCTGGAAAATCAGTTTTGTGAGTATGCAATACCTGCTATAGAATTCAAGCTGACCTGTTCTTTGTTCATTAAGGATTCATCATGAGGCCTTGAGGGTTGCCTTGAAGGTGAAGTTGGCAATCAGAGAACCTTTTTTGCCTCTTGATCTCTATCAGTGAGGATGGACTGTGAAATCTTGTGCAATTGTTTTAGGTTCATACTGTATTAGTGTCACCCTAGACAGTAGCAAGGTTGACAATTCGTTATGTATACACCAAATCTGATATGCGATCCGCTCTTATAAAGTATCTTTTACATATATTTTTAAGCGTCTTGATAGAACACGCTTGAACACATACACGACGCGCTTGGTTGGACAGTGCATTTACTTAGTAACCGAGGACATGAGTTTGGACATAGTACAACTCAATAGTGGATTGCTCCTGTTTTCCTGAATTATAGGTACTAAGTAAAGATCTTGAGATCAGATATTGAGATACTAGAACTATTATGGTGGCAGATGTTTGAGTGTCTCTGCTTAGTTTTACAGGGTTGTCTAAGTGGCCTGCAAAGGAAAACTCTTCAAAATAAGAACGGAAAGCATGGATCCACTCATCCACCTACTGTTAACTTGGTCATGTATCTACTTCCTGTTAATCCCATCTTGCTTATTAGACTAAGTAAATAAACAGCTGTGGGGTTTGGATCAGAAAGATCAGCTTTTCGTACAGAATCCCCAAAGTCTGTGAAAGCTTTGAGTACAGGATGGTAGGCAGCAATTATCTGTGGAATGAATAAACACAATTGATGTCTGAAACTGGAAGTACTAGCTATGGCCTATTAAGTTGTGCATAGACCAAAGCTATGGGCCAAGCAGCAACTGGATTAGCTTTGTGAATGAAGGTAGATAACAGCTGCTGTTAGTGAAAAAGTTGGCACTGAATATACTGACCTCGAGTAGCTATAATAGTGACCTATACTTTTTAATGCTCTAGAATAGCTAAGCCCTAACACTCACGTAACATGATTACCCTAGTGCCTTAAGGGCTCCCGCAAATTCTGGGAAGAGAGAAATCCTATCACTCACATGACAGAGATAATTACGAGTGTGACCAAACTGAGCTTATTAACATTACGGGCCATGTATTTGGAGCCTAATGCTTAAGTTGAAACTCGTCTCTTCTTATTTTGTAGATAAGATAACCTATGTTAACACGAGAGCAAAACTATTCGTCTCTCATTTTGTATTGAGCGTTACACTTAGGGTGTCTTTTTGTTTATGGGCGTCACTTTTAGGGTATCTTTTTGTATATGAGTGTCACTTACAAGGTGGTCTTTTTATGATGGGCGTCACCCTGTCACCTATATGATAAGGGCTAAGGAGTGAACCACTCCCTTGGTGAACCGTAATTAATTCTATATCTTGTAAAAAAAAGAACATAAAGTCCTTTTGAACGTCAGTACTTTTGAGTACCTAAATTTTGACATTAAAAGCAGCGATATGCTTTTCTCTTGAAGGCTATGCCAAATAAAAGAATAAAAAATTCCCTTATGGCCAGTTAGTGGTATTTAATATGTGTGCAGTTCTGGATTTTATTAGAATATTCATTGAATATTGTAAATATTGTTCTTGATGTGAGGTTTGAGAATTTATGGTGCGGGTATCATCTGTGAAAGGGATAGATTTAGATGCATAAATGTTTGTGTTGTAGCTGGCCAAAGCCGCCAAACTGATTTGAGTTGACAACAATACAGTCACAGGGAGCTTTATTTTTTCTTTTCTTTTAATGTTTCTTTCTAGTTTTTAATTGTGATTAGTTGAACATCTGGTCCATCTGTATTCTTATTTGCCCTTGAATAGTTGCCTGATTTAATTTTTATTCCTTGTATTCCATTGCAGGTGTAATTATGTAAACTTTGGCCGAAATATCAGCTGTCTAAAATGCAATGAGGATGCTCCTAGGCGACATGTTGAACTAAGGACTGGTGATGCTTGGCGACATGTTGAACCCAAGTCTGGTGACTGGCGTTGTCGTACGTGAGTTTTTCTATCCTTGAACAGGCTAGAGGCTACCCTTCTTCTAGATCTTGCTTTTTTAAAAAAAAAAAAAAAAA
>VHZZ01002215.1:77573-105325 GCA_009801015.1 Silene noctiflora
CTTAGTTTTAACTTTAATCCAATCTTGAGAATCTTCAGTTGTGCTGATCCTAATGAAAATTCTTGACTGTGATATGTTGGTTAGATGTCTGATAAGTTGATAACCCATATTCGATACATAACATCCTTATGTCAAACAATTTTGGGGCATCTCCCATGAATCTCTTATTATATTAAGTTCTTCGGGTTTTCAGTTTCTGTAGGTGCGAACTAAACAAGTCCACCGTACTTGGTACTTTAGACATTTTTGGAATGCTACAAGAGGCTACCCTTCTGCTAGATCTTGCTTTTTTAATAAACAATTAGTTATAATTTGGAGTTCGTTAATTCTCCTGTTTGATTCACCTTGATAGTCCATTTGTTTGGCTTGCAGATGTAAATGCTTAAATTATGCCAGAAATACCCAATGCCGAAATTGTCTGGAGGATGTTCCTAAGAAGAAAGCAAGTGTCCACATTGAACTCAAAAAAGGCGACTGGCATTGCCCTCAGTGAGTTTCTCTAATCTTGAATAGGCGAGAGAAAGTTATTTCACTCAGTCTGCCCTTTCATCGAAGATTTTCCCTTTCCTTGTTTAAAATTATTCAATAATTCTAGCAGATGATAATATCTAGAGCATTTCTAGCTCAAATATTCGTTGAAATCAAATGACAAATTTACTTGTACTCTGGAGATCATAAATATTTGAAGCTGAAGGGCCTACCACCGACCTACCTCAGAGAATTTGATGGAACCAAGCTGTGCTGGGCCAGGCTTTGTGTCGTGGTCTCTTCCAAGCCACTCTAAAATGTCAAGGCCCGCCCAGGCACAGCTCGGAGGTATATCATGCCGGCAGTGCTCTGCTTCTGGGGAAATGCTTCAAAGGCCTGTGATCTGCCCGGCTGCAGAATTGTTTCCCTTTTTTTACCTGTCACTGGTGATCTGTGGTTGCTCCTTCACTAACCAAATATAATTATTTAATAGGTGTGGAAGTTTAAATTTTTCAAGAAGATCAGTATGTTTCGAGTGCACAACTACCCGACCACAAGAGTCTCTACATCCTGGGGAATGGGTTTGCTCCACGTAACTTCCCTTTTTCTCTCCTATTGTCTCTCTATGTGAGATGGCCTTCGTTTTTGCTATGGGCTACAGCTGAAGCATTTTCCTTTGGCAGGTGTAATTTCCTCAACTTCAGAAGAAATGTTAAATGCTTCAAGTGTGAAACTGAACCTGTTAAAGAGGCAGCATCAGAGAACAATATATGGATCAAGCCCGTGTCTCGGCAGATGGGCTGATGCCAAAGCAATTGAGTTTGGCAATGTTGCATCAACATTTGACACATGTTGCAGGATTTCAGCTCCTTTCGACCATTACAGATTTACAGGCAGTGTAAGCGATATATGGGTGTGTGTATTCAACCCGTTCTTTGTTTGGTTATCTAGAATGCAGTAATAGTTCAAGATCAAACACTTTCTTGAATTATTTTTTCATTTGATTTTATCGTTCACCCTAATTTACTTGCAACTTATTTTTTTTTTGTAGCTTTTTTGGTTCTGTTTCCAATGATCTTGTTTCTATTTTCTTGCGTAAATGTCTGTGCTGCAACAGTTGGAGTTGTGAGTTGCAGGCGTTTTTGTACATCGCACGTGCACAAGTACTTCAATTAAGCTGCCAAAAAAGAGTACTTCAATTATGCCGTTGGGGAGATTGCTCCTGGTTACACTTTTTTTTTTCCTGCCGATTTTTCTACCAGGTGTCCTTTGGTCACCTCGGGATTCACCTGATTCAATTACAGCTCCAGATAACAACTATTAATCCATTGTTCCTAATTATCCGGGTCACGTTTCCTTTTCTCCCGATTTTTTTACCACATGTTGTGGTCACTTTAGGAGTTACCCTAATTCTATTTAAGCCTTAAATAATAATCTTCAATCCATTGTTCTTAATTATCCGATTTTCGCACGAGTTTTGTTTATCTCATACCGGCACTCTCAAACTTTCTCATTTGCTTCTCAAAATTTACTTGGTTGCTTTATCTGACTCGAGAAACCGTCTGTGTGTTTTACGGACATTTTTGTTTCGTGACTCTTTAATCCCGAAAATCGTGTATTATACACTTCAAATTGAGCCACTCGGGAAGTCGCTCTGGGTCACGTTTCCTTTACTGCCGGTTTTTGTACCATGTGTTCTCAATCACTTTAGGAGTTAATTTAGTTGATTTCAGCCCTAAATAACGACTATTAATCCATTTATCTTAATTATCTGATTTTCACATGAGTCTCATTTATAGTATATCGACACCCACATTTTCCGTTGCTTTTCAAAATTTGTGTTGTAGCTTTATCTAACCCGAGGACAGTTCGTGTGGTTTACGGACATTTTTGTTCTCAAACTCGTAATCCCAAAAATAGTCTATTCCACACTTCAATTTGAGCTGTTCGGGAAGTTGCTTCAGGTCACGTTTATTTCCCCCCAGTTTTTCTACCCTGTGTCCTAGGTCACTTTAGGAGTTACCCTATTCGATTTCAAACCCATATAACAACTATTAATCCACTATTCATAATTATCCGATTTTCACACGAGTCTCGTTTATCTCAGTTCGACACCCTCAAACGTTCTCTGTTGTTTCTTGAAATTTTTGTGATCACTTTATCTGAACCGAGAAACCGTCCATGTGATTTACAGACATTTTTATTCCGGGACCCTGTAATCCTAAAACCCGTGTATTATACACTTTAATTTGAGCTGTTTGGGAGGTCGCTCTAGGCCACATTTCTCTTTCTCCTAGCTTTTTTACCATGTGTCTTTGGGTCACTTCAGGAGTTACCCGATTCATTTTAAGCCACAATTCAACGTCATAAATCCATTGATCCTAATTATCCGATTTTCGCAAGAGCCTCATTTATCGCCTATTTGCAACCTCATAGGTCCTCATTTGCTTCTCAAAGTTTATGTGGCCGTTTTGTCTGACTCGAGGAATTACTCGTGTGATTTACGGAGATTTTTGTGCTGAAATCCTGGAATGCTGAAAATAGTGTATTATATACACTTCAATTTGAGCCGCTCGGGAGGTCGCTTCGGGTCACGTTTCTTTTTCTCTCGATTTTTCTGCCATGTGTCCTGGATCACTTCAGGAATTACCCTATTCAATTTAAGCCCCAAGTAACAACCATTGATCTATTGTTTCTAATTGTCCGATTTTCACACGAGTCTCGTTTATCGCATACATGCAGCCTCAAACATCCTCATTTGCTTCTCAAAATTTATGTGGCCGTTTCGTCTAACCCGAAAAAGCGTCCGCGTGATTTACGGACATTTTTGTTCAAGGACCCTGCAATCCTGAAAATCGTATATACACATCAAATTTAGCCGCTTGGGAGGTCGCTCTGGGTCATGTTTCCTTTTTCCCCTCTTTTTTACCACGTGTCCTAAGTCACTTCAAGAGTTAGCCTAATTGATCTTAGCCTCTAATAACAACAATCATTTCGTTGTTCCTAACTAGTATGAATCCCGCATCCCGCACATGCATGCGTGGTATTTATAAATCTTTTAATTATAGTATATTATTTGTAAATTTAAAATTGACATATTATTCATTTTTTATATTTTAATAAGAGGATAAAAATTGAAATGGAAAACTAATCGAAAGAAGTGAGTAAAGTCATGAAACTACCGCAAAACCAATGATCAATTTATAAATTTTCTCAAATAATTTTAAAGATTTTTTTTGCTACAAAATTAATAATATCAATTTATAATTTTTTTTTCAGTAAGTCTTCCGAGAGACCGTCTCCCACTAATTTAATGGGCAACATAACATGAAAAATACTTTTTAAATAACTTCCTCTCCCCATCATGAGAGAGGTCTCTCAATAACGATATTGAGAGACCGTCTCTCCAAAGTTTTTGTGTTTTTTTTGTATGAATTAAGTACATGATAAGTTTTATTTTATAAAAACTAATAATATCAATTTATCGGATTTTCATGTAAGAATTTTAGACCCTGTTCTTTTGGACTTAATTTCAGTTCTTATAAGTTCAGTTCAGTTCAACTCTATTAAGTTCGGTTTAGTTTAGTTCAGATCAGTTCAGTTCAGTTCAGATTCATTTATTCCAACATCATCATCATCATCATCATCATCATTCATGGGGCACGCTCAGCCGACCCGACCCGCATGCAACCTGTGGGTTGCACGGCTTCAAGTGTTTGCCACCTCATACAAAAATGTACATTTATACGTTTATAAATATCTTCCTTGGATCCATTCTGAAGACTACACGTGTAAGATTCATGTAATAGATATCTCACCTAACAATTTTTTCTCTCTAGAAGTAAGACTACTCAAATATTTAAGAGAGTTCCAGGACCCTGCGTCAAGCGAGGTCCCGGTTATACATCTAGTACCGTACTGACTTAGGCATCAGAGAGGGCCCCCTTGATAACCCCCAGAGGCCATGTGTGTTTCCTGTGTAGGTATACGTACCTCCCGAGGTAGTCGAGCATCAACCCAGCATATATCCGAAGGAGCGTGTTGACCTGATCTAGACTCTAGCAACGCTGACTTAATTGTTTTGACCCGAAATAATTATATTAATATATTATTATTAGACCTGTTATTAATATTATTCATTATATTTATTATTATTATTATTTGTAATATTATTATTATTATTATTATTATTATTATATTTATTATATTTATTTTTTAGTTATTATTATTAATATATTTCATTACTATTAATAATATCATTTATATTATTATTATTATTATTAACATAAACTTAACATATGAATATGAATATGAATATTTTGAAATCTGAAATTTGTAAAATGGAAAGCAAATGAAATAAGGAGAGAGATAGAGACAGAGAGTAACTAAATGGGAGAAATGATCATGGGGGCCAATTGCCTTAAAACCAAGCGGTCAGTAAGAAGCGTCAAAATGTTTTAATTTTTATAGATAGGGAATACTTATGGTACCTTTTATTTATTCGTTTTACATTAAAAACGATTTTACATAATACTTTCTATTTGCTTAACCATCAACTTAATGGACTATGGATAAACAACCTCTTAATTTGTTTGTTATTTTCACAAATTTACCAAAATGTCCTATTTCCTACTTACAAGTGAAGTGGTTACAGCTTTCTCTCACTGTTTTCATTTCACAAATGCATCGTATGTTAATCCTAAACTTAACCTCAAATATCGGCAACAACAAATGAAGGTTATAGTTGGTAAAAAAAAAAAAGTTAAAAAAATGTTTTTACCCCTCTATAAATATAGGTAAAATCTCACATTTTCAACCATCATTAAACGATCATCTAAATAACAAGAAATAATTATGAAACGAGAAAATAACAATAATAATCTTCATAATGGGACGTTATTATCTTCCCCTTTGAAAGTTCATAGGGTATCCCATGCAATTAAGCGATCATCGTCCTCGAGATCCGTGCCCTCGGTCGTAATTCCGAGTCATAAAGGCAACAACAACCAAAACAACAACCAACGTGGGCCGGTTATTATATACACACATTCTCCAAAGGTCATACATACAAATCCCAGGGATTTCATGTCTTTGGTTCAAAAACTTACGGGTATGTCGTCACAATCAAAGGACGTAAATGTGAGCACGAGTCCTAAAACAATTGGGAAATGTGGGTCCAATTTGTCGAATGATCGTATGATTAATGATAAAATGATTACTAATATTATGACCGCTAATAATTGTATTAGCGATAATAATAGTAGTAGTACTAGTAGTGACGATAATGAATCATCATCGGTCATTACTGAGGAAAATGGTAGCAGCGGTATTTTGGGTGACCCGGTTGGGTATTTAAACCCGTGCATGGAGACCGGCCTTTTTGGCCAGCCTCCGGTACAAAGTCTAGGCCCATTGGTCCCTGATTTACCCTTCCTGATGAGCAATGGGCCGAATCTATATTGCAAAACGGGTGATCCACCACCCGTCTATGATCACCTTAACTACAATTTTGCTTGTTATAATCAAATTACTTGACTTTTATTTTTGTAGATACAGAGTTTTGAAGATTTCGGCTAAATAATTTTGTCAAAACGGTAAATAATTTGATGGTTTTTTCGGAGCAATATTTCTCTTAGTTTTCGAATAATAAGTGGATGCTTTCGGCCTCGACTTTAATGCGGCAAATGAAGGTCTTTTTGTAAGGAATTTCTGTGGATTGATAAAATCGATATGAACCAAAAAAGCTATTAGAATTTTGCAGGGTTTGAGCAAAGATGAATTTCCAAGAAAATTTGCAAATAAAGTTTGATGTTCACTAGTTTTCCGAGTTGTTTTGGGTGTTTCAGTCACTCGCGTAGCTTGTTTGGTGAGTGTGTTGATATTGCATTTCTGAGACGAAATAAAAATTTAAGAGGGGTATAATGATCGATCAAGCTTCGGGATTTCATAGAAATGTCGGTCAAATAGTCGTGATAAGCAACCGTTTTGATATGTCAGTTTTTCAGATTGTCTCCGACTTTCGGCTGATCTCCAAGCTCCTTGAGTAGTAGTAATTTGGTGAAGGAATTTCATTGTTTCTTCAGGAGTCGTCGCGTCGTTGGGTTATTTTTACACTTGTTTTTGAAGCTTTTATTCTCATGTTCCCTTTTATAGCATTGGCTTCACCTTTGCTTGTGGACTTCCCGGCTTAGACTTCAATGTACTTCATCACGGAAAAAAAAAAAAAAAAAAGAACGGCAGGCAAACAGGGACGCTTAAAGAATCTACCGATGTAAAAAAAATGCATCTTCATAAAAACTGAACTTATAGCATCTTTTACACCAAAAAGTAAAAAAAATAGCAAATTCATTATTAGTTTAAGTCGAAAAAGTTACATGAAAAACTCAGTATTGTCGCATTAAGCTATTAAACGAAAAAGCGCAACAGACGGACTGATACATACACGAAAAACAGTTGATACAACAGAGTTGGTAGCAGTAAACACCCTGTACAAATTTGTGGGTGTGGTTACTAATTGATTTTACAGTTTTTCAAGAGAAGGAACTATGCCCAGTCAAAACTTTCAGAAAAATGGTGATATTATCTATCTTCCTAGTTACCGCTCTCTACGACTCCGATGTCTATCCTCTCGATCTCTGCTTCTCGGAGTATAATCAGCCTTGCTGACATCAGAACCATACGAGAAAGAGCTGTATAAGCTGTAAGCTAAAGAATCTTCCGACTCCAAAGGGTCATTTCTACCTCTTTCTCCCGTAGACCTTCCATATGTAGGGCTCCTTGGTCTAGAATCGTCATCTCTCCAACTTCGGGATGAGGAATTAAAATCATGATCACCATACCTTGATGCATATCGAGACGATCGATCAAAGCCAAGTGCGTCCTCTTTGAAATCTTGGTTATTTTTCTCCCTAAAGCGTCGATTAGACTCCGAGGAATGAGTCAAGCGACCATTATCGCCATTACGATGTCGATCGAGATTTGAAGGTCGAGCCGCCCAATCTTTCTCGTCCGCATTTTTGGGGATTGGGGCATTTAAGCCAGGGTAATTTACACTCATTTTCTTTGGCGCGTCACCAAGTTCTGCTTCAATTTCACCATCCTCCTTATCATCTTCAACTTCTTCACTAGCAAAGATAGTAATCCCGGAAGGAAGATTCTCATTGTCTGGCTCTGCCAATTTCAGAAAGAAACTTGCATATAAAAAATTAACATCATGAAAATACCAGTTTTTTAAATAATTCTCATCGTCTGGCTCTGATCTTTCATAAAGATCCCATTACCTTCATTCAGGGATAAACAAGTCAGCAAAGAAGGAGAATGAAATGGAAAATTCGAGGAAACGCTCATATTTTCAGGGAGACTACAGTCTACAACACTACATTTCTTGCCACAAACCATAATCTTACATGAGATTATCCTGGAGGAAACGAACAAGAACCCTCATACGCCATTAAAATGCTAAACAATGATCGCAAAAAAAGAATTCTAAAACCCACTCACAATCCAGCATATATGCCTATCAGGGCTTGAGAATAAAGGACAGGAATAGAAGGAAAAAACACAACTTAAACAAGTAGATTTACCAAAATGCATACCTAGATATCCTGGAGGGTAACCGATTTCTCGCATTCTATTAAGCCATGGAGGTGGGTCAGACTCCTGTCAAGTAATAAAAAGCCATATTTAAGGACAGTTTTACCAAATACTAACAAATAAAATCAAGAGGGAGAGAAAACTGATCATAATGCCACTTCCCAAAAAATATCAGGCTTAACAGGTTACTAACATCACATACTAGATGAGTGAGAGCTAATTCTGTAACCAGATAAGCAACTGTTTCGGGTAATCAAAGAAACCCACTCCATTATTATCCTATCTACTCTTGAGCATAATAGAAACACAAGTTTAAAAATGTAAGAAAGAACAATAAACAGTGAACTAGAAGACTTTTTACCCCAAGACCCAAAAGTCTCCTTGTTTCAGCATCAAGGCTGCCAGGCTTCAGCCCTTCATACTTCCCTGAAGGAGTGTCCTGATAATATCTAACAGGATTACGCATACCCACTGTTTGATTACGTTTTGACTTGAGCTGCTTGCGGGAGTTATTAACGGCATCGTTGTTTCTCGGTTTTGGGCATTCCCTTAGAGAATGACTATATGAGCTACAGTTGAAACATCGTGGAGCATCCAAAAATTCTGAGCCCCTACGAAATTAAAGAGAAGACATGTAAAGACGCTCAATTTTAAATTCAGTAACACCACATAGATCAAATTCAGTTACAACATCAAGCAAAAGGTATGGTTGAGCAAACACGTATAGATTAATAAAAAGACACCAAAGGAGTAACACATATTAAGAAAAATTATGAAAGGATGGAGATGCTTAGATATAACACTAGCAACTTGGTAATTGGTATGCAGCACCAGCCAACCCAAAATAAAATGCGGAACAAAAAAGATGGCAGTAAAACTGACCATCCAACTCCAAGGCAGTTACAGAAAATACAACTGCAGAAGAGTGTATGCCGGAGTGTGATATATGGTTTTACTAATTTACAGTGAAGTATCCAACACGGCGTCACCTATGTGTCTAGGTATCAAAAAGAGAAATTAAAAAAAAAAAAAAAAAAAGATAAAAACAAAACAGGAAGTTTAGAAGTAACAATTGAATTAAACAAGAGTCAGCTATTGAAGCAGCCACTTGAATGTAGCAATGTGTTCTCATCCCTCTAGTTGAATTTTGTGAGATCATTTCCTTCACATGCTCTCTCTTACTAACACACACAACCACAAAAAAGAAGCAAAATTCAAGAAAGTGCTCTGTTTGATGACCAAGATAAACTCCTAGCCCGAGCCAGCAAAGAAAAAAAGAACATCTTTAATGTGACATAGAATGTGTTACGTCTGCTGGCTCTTGTTTGAGATGTCCGGATCAATAATTGGTTAATAGTATTGTGTAAACTAAAATTGATATAGTAACTATGATAGCTTTTCCTATGATCACAATATACACAGTAATTCGGTGCCATGGGAATCATTGAGATTTAGCAGATGAACAGGGAAAAGGGAAATAGAAGTCTTACCCCTCCAAGTTACTTAACCCGTCGGCGGAAATCGATCCCAAGGAAAAGCCACGGTCATAAAGGGGTACAGAAGCATCCTCCACAGGAATAAAATCCTTGTCGCCTGGCTTCCTTATTTCATTCTCTAACCAGAAGGACTACAAGTGTGTATAAACCCTCTTCAGATTGTAAAATTAATGAAGCTCAAGCAACTCAAATTCCGCATAAAATTAGAGCAGCAGTCATTTAGGCATTTAGCACAGATCAACAGTTGGAAGAACACTAAGAGATCCACACATCCATGAAATCTCATCACCAACATATTGATAACTCTAAAAAGTACTACAAGTTACTCCCTCCATCCCATTTAAATTGTCCCCATTTCCTTTTTGATACATCTCAAAATAATTGGCTCCATTCTATATCAACGGTGAAAGTAAAGGGAAAGTTAACCTACATTGAGGACCTCAAATTTCATTTTTTTTTTCTCTCATTATGGATATGTACTTGATTTTCCCCACGTAACCTCTGCCTCAGTACTCTTGAAATTTTTTCAATATTGAAAAGTAGCATTAATAATATGCCTTAAAATTATAATTTGGACACTTTCTATTTCCTTAATTTATTTTTATCATCCATTTACATCCTTAAATTTCTCTCTTCTTTTCCAATAACTCTACTTACCAAGCATAACCTTAGCATCCAAATCATAGTCAAATTTACAACCAAACATCCTCGAAAAGCCTCATTGACTGCCAAATAGCTCACCTAAATCTCAATTTTGCGCGGGAAAATGCAAAAAGATCAACTCACCACTGCAGAATTTTTGCCTGTGCCAATATCCAATGCCGGAAAGTATGTCTCTTCTCCATTTTCTGACACTCCATACTCATCCTGAACAAGTGATGCAAAAATTAAAAATGTATGCACAGACATACAAAGCTCTAATTCCGAGGTAGGCCAACATGAATGTTTAAATAGAAACGTCATTAAGATATAAATAAGAATACAAGGAGAAAGAAAGAGGGATACTTCAAAAAAAAATCTAAGGATTGCAAATAAAAGGGGTGTAAAGAGAAAAATAAGTGTGGACAAATAAAATAAAGAAGAAACCAAAACGTTGTGAAAGAGAACTAACAAGAGATTAATGAGGGCAATTAAATTGAGAAAGGAACGAAAAAAAGAGGAAAAAGGTAAAAGAACTAGAGAAGGCGTTAGGGAAAAACGAAAGAGAAGATGCAAAAGATAAAAATTCGGTGTGAATAACAAACAAAAGGGTTTTACAGGCTGACTCTCATACACCATGTCACATCTTGCCACCAAGGTTCAATTATTGTTCCTTTCAAAGTCGTCTCACACCTAAACTCACAATAAAATGTTGACTAACCTAACCTGACTCACTCTATACTCATAAAGTTTGTCGGCAGTGTGGTGAAAATCTATCTACAAAAGATTCGGGAACTACACTTCAACGGAACGGGGCCTTTGATAAGAAGAGTAGAGAATGCTGAGAGATGGACAGCTCCAACAGGCTGCCACCGTATACCACAATGTTTCAAGGTAACTCCAGAAACAAGGCCTAGCCAATGGCTACGAATGGAAGCGGCATCGGTAGCCTAGGAAGGCTTGTTGCGAATTGGGCTAAGATGGAAGAATAAATTCTTCATTCATCTCTTCTGAAGGAAATCATATTGGGCTTGGGGCGAGTGAAGGAGTGGATGGAGGATACGTTCTTCAAGACCTCGACCAAAGGTCACAGAATACCATTTGGGTTTGCCTTTATTTTCAACATATACAGACGTAACTGGCATAATTCATTCGGTTGTCAGCATGCAAATAACCCCTAATTTACCATCTTCAAAAGGATAGCCAAGTATTCAGATATACCAAATTAATCGCTAACAATCTAGCCATTACAACAACATCACAACTATAATCTATACATCGTAATCTTGCCAATCTACCTAACATAAACTTACATGTAGAAAAAGAAGTAACATGAAATAAGGAGGGAACAAGTACGCATTGAGTAAGATGAAGGCTTACTTGTCTTTGAGAAGAATTTTGTGCATGCCATTCTGACCATTCTCGCAATAGCTCCTCAAGCTTTTGTTTACTTTCTCTGCATAAGAACTGACCTGTTAATGATTGTAACAACCTAAAAGCATAATCTACAGTTCCAACAAAGCCATGTACGTACCCTTTGGCCCCCTAATTCATGAGTATCAAAACAATGAGATAAACATACTTTATTCAATTACTGAATATACTACATATAATCTGAGATGTACAAAGTCACTCCTAAAAGGTTAACACTGCATATTAGTTAAGGGATTGCTTATATGTTAAAGCAACAATAGCCCTAGATGTTTACTTCCTCTACTGTAAATGTCAATATTAACTTGGGCACAAAGTATACTTGGTCAACTACATTACCCCAATGCTCCAAAGGATCTCCCTTTCCTAAGTGTTGGGGAAGGGGGTTGGAAGTGTCGGGTAAATGCTGAAAACAGGAAAAGTTTAGGTCCTCTAAGTTTTACTACATAAGCAGAGAAAGTAGCCATCAAACGCAGACCTTGATAGTCCAAAATATTTGACTTGGACAGATGCCTGCTGCTCATCGAATGTTGCCCGTGTCCTCTTAACACCTGAGGTAGCTGCTTTCTTGATTATGGATTACAAACTTTGGAAATCTCAAAGTACAGAAATAGTAATTTATCTACACAGAGTGAGCCCGAGAAGACAAAACAACTCAGCCAAAATCATGTGGCGCATCTGCTATTAGTAATTGTTACTCCTCTTAAACGTAAAAACAAACAGGAGAAGTTATTGATGCGAAAGACGTATAGGATACAAGCAACATTTGTCCTTGGAGGTTCCATCATGCACTCATTTCCAGAAGGCAGATTATCAGCTTTCACATTAGTTTCTTTTTCATCAACTTTTGTGGCAGTTTCAATATTTTTCGGCAATATAGACAAAGTTTCATCTTCAGTGTCCATATCACTCAGCTGGCCTTCTTCAAGGTCAGTATCATTCAAACACCCATTCTCTAAGACTGCGATATTCTCAGCTTTAACAACATCAGCTTCCTCAACGACATCTGTCGATGAAACATACTGCCCTTCTTCAACATCAGCATCGTCAACACTTCGCCCCAGGCTCTCGCCAGCTGGAACATCCCCTCCATCCCCATCCTCCCCAATTTCATGGCTCAACTCCTCGCCTCCATCTCTATCTATTCCACTTTCATCGGGAAGTGGAATAACATCTTCTCCTTCCATAAGTTACTAATGGGACTCACTAAAATCGAATAAATAAGCTCAACTCCCCGCAAACCCTAATAATTTATTCAAACAATCTGCAATTTAAAACACCATACTCTGAATATCATCACCAAGTGACATAACATTACATAAAACATATATCATCATAAATTCATAATTCTTGAGACAACGTCATCGAACAATACACCAAACATACCACAACAATGATATCTAGCATCACATTATCCTCAAGATCTCATCTTTTTTCAACAATCATTCAAAACAAATAAAGGTAATACGAAAATATCCACTAACGGCTAAAAAAATAGACAATGATGATATCAAAACCCTAATTTAGCGTTGATCTGCAAATCAAATTCAGGTATTCAATCTAAAACACTTGATTTCAGTTCTGGAAAGTGAAATCATCCTGAAATTAAAGTTCGATTAATCAATTTGTTTTGAAAACACTTTGAGAACTCAATTAAAAACCCTAAATTGTGAAGAATAGTTCAAATTCGCAAAATTAAATCAAATTAACTGAAATCACATAAGGAAACGGAATTAATGTTACAGTGAAATTGAAGGAATGTGAATCTGATGAAAGAGAAAAGGCAAAGGAAGTAGCTTACGGGAGTTCTAATGGCGGCCGAGGAGTAGAGAGTAGAGCAAAGAATATGGAGGAAAGACGATGAGACAAGACTCTGATTCCGGTTTGGAAAGGTAAGAGACCAAACGCGTTCATACGATGATATCAACCATGACATCTACTCCGACTCAAATCCGGCCTCAGACTCACTGTAATTCGGACTCAAACTCGGACTCAGACTTGGACGCAAGCTCAAACTCAGAGTCATAGAGAAACCCGAGTTCGGGTTAGGAAAGGTAAGGGGACCAAATAAGTTCATATGGAGGAGTATCTATAAGTATTAAATGACTATGTTTATTTATCTTCTAAATTTGGATTTCGACTCGAATTCGGGTTCGACTCTTGGTAAGTAGTGAGTAGATCTGGTAAAAGGGTCGGGTTTGAGTCGGGTTAATTTCAGCTTTGCAGACTTCGGATCGGGTTGGGGTCATTTAGCGTTTGGGTACTTTTCGAGTCGACTATTATTAAGTTATTTGTGGATAAATAATCGATGTGCAACAATAAACATTCAGGTCATGCTCGGGTGTTGGATCGGGTACGAATCAGGTTATTCAACTTAGGTCAATTTTGCCAGGTATATTAATAAGCTTAGACCTTTCATATTTAACTCGACTCCCTATATTTACTTAAAAATGATTCATTTATGCAAACTTGTCTAGACCTCTAAAAATAGGAAAATTCCATCTGTTATATGATCATTATCATTTTACTACTTTAATAGCTTATATGTTATGGATTAAACTCAATATTTTTATTGTTAGAAAATTTTAGGCACCCCGTACATTAAATCCTAAAATCGTCTCTGATTGAATTATACTTGTTTGAAACTTAAGTATTACTCAACAAATTTCAATAAAAATAAGCTCCAAGATTAACCAAATTATTGATAATGATCTGTTATTTCAGTTGAAAAGACAATACTTAAACTAGTGGGAAGGTAACTTCGTTTGTCACTAACACCTATTCATTCTAATTTTGTAGTCTACGTACTAACTTTCGAAAAGATCTTAGAATTTAGAATAATGATTAAGACGGATGTCACGTACACAATAAGTCGCGTGTTCGAATTCTTTCCTTTTGTACGAACAATTAAGCTACCGTAAACACAAGCAAAAAGACGACGTGAAATACGCTCCTTGACTTCATATGGCGATCATCAACCGCGTTTTCATCCGTCTCTTTTAGCCCCCCTTTGAGATTGTTATACGAAGTCAACGATCTTACATGATAATTTGTATACTTGAGGGACGGCCCAAACTTCAATCGTGTTAGGAAACCGTTGGAGACTTGGAGCAAATGGTAGGTAATCTAGGAACCAAAAATCACAGATCTTCATCTTGAATATTTATATTTTCATTCCTTATGAGTGACCTGGCACAAACGAGAAATACTATAATGACATACCGAAAGGAAAAAATGGAACGATATGATAAAAATGTACTTAACCCGTCTTAGAAAGGCCTTCTGTTTTCACTATTTGATCGATCTAGAAATACATTTTACGTACTTTGCAAAATCAGTCTTGTTTTAGTGTAAATGAGCCAAAGGAGCATTGGAAGGGCCGGGGGAACTGGAAACTGGGACTTAATATCCAATAGGCTAAGACATCTTCGGGGGGTAATGTCGGTTTTGCATTACTGATTTACAAGGATTGCTATTTCTTAAAATAAATAAAGTAGATTAAGCATACCAGAAGACAAGATCACCAATCCCAAGTACATTGATACACATAAGAAGAAAAATGATATCAATCCCCTGCACATAAGCAAACTTACACCAGTAAGAAAACTGAAGTTTCAATATAAAACAAACCAGTGTGCCAAATGAAGTATGCAGCGGCGGAGTCAGGATTTTCAGTTTTCAGGGCCTCGCTCCACCACTGCAAGTATGGAGTAAAAGATTTAGTAAGATTTACCAAACAATACCCCAACCGACACCATTGCAACAGCAAGGACATTCTTCTGCAAACTTTTCTGCATCACTAGTGTGTTCTCTTCTAGATATCAAATCACCATATATATCTGTAGTTATCAGCAAATCGGAGAAAGGAAGTCACGTCTACAGTGTTGGATAAACGAGATAATACGATTGAAAATTTTAGATAACTGGAAGATAGGAGGTTCAGATATCAAGCATACCACAAACTGAGAACAGGCTGTTCATTATACCTGCACTACCCGAAAAAAGTGTAAATGATATATTTGTGTCATCCAGTAAAACAGGAAACATTCTGAAAGTGAATTCGACATTAGTATCTTACCAATGAACATGATTATATAGCGGAGGATCCGTATTTTGGTTAATTCTTGCAGGACCCAGATTACAGCGAGAAATATAATGAATCCTGCAAGATAGATTACTGATAAAGCAATGCAGAATTTCCGTAATTGTCAGAATGAGCTGAATCTTGATTTAATATACCTATACACAGTCCGCGGAGTGTCCACTGCGATAATGAGATCAGAGGAAGTGATTAGTACCCAAAATAGTAACAAAAGAAGGTTGCAGGTCACAGAGAAATTAAACAGCTATTGAACTCGAAAAGTAATGATGTTATTGTTCAACTTAAATCAAGAATTAAGCAGTGAAAAACATGTTCTTCTCTCAGACTTGGAGACACTATAACTAACAGATCAGTTTTTTCTCATGCGTCATTGAATGTTACTTACGTTTTTTGCAACAAAGAGTACAATAAAAAGCGCAATGGCCAGACATCCTGCAGCGATTCTCGCTGTTAGAAGATTTGTGGATGCAAGTATCAAAGCCATTCCCCAGAATGATGAACCTAAATCTGGAAACAAAACGACACATGTCTCAAACCTGCTTCATTCAAAGCTGAGGTAGATAAGTTGCGTAAATGAGCTTTAATCCTGAAACAGTATCTAGTAGTCAAAGGTGAAAGTAGTCAATTACATCCTGCAGGCAAGATGAACCAATAAACACCGCCACGTGTTGTAGTCATCCCACCTTCATCAGCATGTACTTGGATCTCCTCCACCTGTGAAAGAAAAATTGAACATATGATGCCATGATGGACAAGTATCGAACTTACTTTCAGAAGTCATAAACTTGATTAAAGAAACGATTTTGAAAATGTTTTTTATGTAAGAAGAATTATTATTAGCTTTATATTAGGCATAACACCAGGAAGATATAGTGTATTCAGTGCTGCTGTGAGTTCCCATCAGAAGGTGGAAAAGCACTAACTTCTGTGCTGCAGCTTTCGGAATTACTATCTTCAAAATACGTGTTTAAAAACAGTGAGATGGAAACGGAACTTACATGACCACAAGTAAGTTTGCAAGCAATGGCATGACTTGCCTCATGAAGGAAAACAGTAACAAGCTTGAAAGGCAATAGCAATACAGTTCTCCATAGCTGCAAAATTTAGAAAAAAATTAGAACATTATTACTCAAATTTACTTCAAACAACCTACGAATAGTGATCACCACATTTGAGTCAAAAAATAAACCCGGAGATTCTATCGAAAAAAGGACTGAACACTTCCGTTTAAAGTCGTCCGTTCTGGTTAGCCAACCCCAAACCATTTGGTACAAGGCTTAGTTGGTGTATCAGACTATCAGTATTTACCCAACTCAAATAAAACTGCTAGCAACTGATTACATAGTACCTACGTTACTTGGACACTTCATTTCAAACTAAAAAAATTGAAAACTTCGCATCAAATAGCTGTATCCTACTTTGACACCGTGTCAAGTCCGATGCTTGCAGACGAGTCAGAGTAACATAGCATGGTAAAAGCAATCAAATTTTTTCAAGACTAAAGCTTGTGATTGTATTTTGATTCTACATTCAATTTAATTTGATTCCCTTAACAACCCAGAATAAAATATTGAATCTTTTTTCAAACCCATCAACTAAAATAAAAATATGACACAAAAACATCATAGAAATCAAGAAAAAGTATAATGGCGTACCGCAAGAATGACAACTGCACAAACAGCAGTAGTGGTTAAGAAAACAATCTGTTCATGGTTGCAACATTTCTTCAGCTCCCAATTTACCATTTGGATTTGGTACTGATAACGCCACTCTAAAATCAACCGCGCAACTCAAATATGTGATTTAAGGTAACAGAAGCGTTTTGAGAGCCCAAGTTATGTGAACCCTTTTGTTTTACTCACCCTTTAGGAACTCCCATGGACAAACCAACAAAAAAAAACAGTATAGTTATTATGATATCACAAATGAATGAATGAATGAACGAATGAATTCTCGAGATTGGAAGATTTATGGGAGTTCAAAAACAAATATGTCGTAAATTCAATCAATGCCCTAATATACAGACACTAATTCAAATAAGACCGTTGTAAGACATATAACAGCTTTTGCACCAAATAAGGTTCATAAGCTATTATAATGTCGTTATATGCCTCACAACGGTCTTAAAGGAGACGAGACGGGTAGTATATAGGAGGAGATTGAGTGAAGGAATATAATAGAAAGAATGTAGCAAGCAAGTTAACTAGAAAATTGTAATGAGGTAGGTAGGAATTTAACGCAAATTCTAATTTAAGACGGGTGTATTCGTTTTAAGCTTGAAAAGGGTCAAATAATATGAATAAGACACTAACAGACTGCATAGAAAAAGAGCAACAGATTGTCTTATAAAGTGCAATGATATTTGACCTGTTTTAATGTTAAGAACCGTCTTATGGGAGAAGAACTCGATTTAAAATGGGAAAAGTGTTAAATGATGTTTGACAAGTATATAAAAAAAACAAAGGTCAGTTGAAGAAGAAAGGGTGTCAGAATCTTGTTTAATTGTTGATGTGATGATTGGTTAAATGTTACGCTGACGGCGACTAAATGTGTGTAGTGGACCAACGAGAATTTGACGCACTGATTCCCGCTACCCACCTGTTTATTTTATTTATTACGATTATTAGTCGGTATATTACGTTATATGGTATCTATAAACGGAATCAAAATGAACTGAAATAAATTGAATATGATCTTAAAATCGAAAAGATATCATTAAAATTAATGCAGGACTTTTTGCATGCCTTTTATTATATTTTGCGAGCAAGTTGAGTTCCGTAAGATCAAATGATAGGTTGCAGTTTCGAATCTATATTTATACATCAAGTCTGAGTTTAGGGATAACCGGATATGTCGAGATATACCTTGTAAGTCGTAACCACCAGGAAAAATGCAGCAACATGAAAATACGTGACTGTTATGATCTAACTAAAAGGGGTTGTGTAGCACCGGGTTTAAAATCGTTACTGAGTAATCTTTTTCGATACCCAGAACAAATACGGGAATGCATAACACTGTCGAGGAAATCTGCAATAAAACTAAATCATTTAGGACAAGTGATGGAGTAAAGAAGGAGATGATATATTTAAAACACATACCGAAAGTTGTATCCTGTATGAAAATTACAAACACTTCACTTTACATGGACCATTACAAAGCAACAACATAACACTGATATAAACAAAAGAAATTTTCCAAATTTCGACATTTAAGCTGCAGAAATCGATTATCAGTAGGTAATGTAAACGCTAATATGAGCAATGGTATCAACTCCATCGGTAGTATGCTGGTCTTGCTGAGGCAAGGCCTCAATGGTAGCATACCCCTTGGCATTCTCATACTTGCCGGTCCCACCAACGATTGCAATCTGCGAAATTGGTGAGGCCGTACGGTGGACACCAAAGAAGCTGACAGTGTCATCTTCCTCATGACCGTGTTCACTAGGGAACAGCGCAGTGAATGCCATGGTGTGAGACCCACCATCGAGCGAGCTAGCCAGGTAAAACCCTTGCCCCCTGCCGACCACACCTGATCCCAGCTCGTGCTCCTCCGTCAGCTCATCGTCAATGACCGTGATTGACCCAAACATAAGGTTTTGCAGGGTCACTCCTGAAGGGAGTTGACCTGGGGTCACAAAGGCCTGATTGTTGTTGTTATTGTTTGCGACATTGTTGTTGCCGGCATTTGAAATGACTGTCGACTGTTGTTGGTTTTGACCGTTGAGGCCAGCAACAAAGGGGACATTGTTGTTGTTGAAAAGGGAGTTGAGGTTGCTGTTAGCTAGGGGAACTCCATTACTAACTGGAAAAACTTGGTTGTTGGGCCTTGAAAATGGGATCCCGTTCACGTTTGCCGTGGCAATTAAGCCTGTGACTATTCGACCTGACGCATGAGACCCCCCTAGGACGTCATGCATATAGAAAGAGATGGCAGGGTGCTCTGTCCCACCTGAGGTCGTCGCAGCAGCGTCACCACCACCCTGGGGTAATTCAGCTGGAGCTTGGGCTGAGGTCGTCGCAGCAGCGTCACCACCACCCTGGGGTAATTCGGCTGGAGCTTGGGTTGAGGTCGTCGCAGCAGCGCCGCCACCACCACCCTGGGGTAATTCGGCTGGAGCTTGGGATGAGTCCTCAATTGATGGTAGTGGTGGCAAGCTATCAGGTGTAACTTCATCCAGGATTCGAGCTGAGTTGGTGAGGCCAAGGACAAGAGCTGATACAAAAAGGTAAAGGGTGAGGAACGAGTAGTAGTTTGCCATCTTTTGTGTGTGCACGGGATTGAGAGATTTGGTTGTTGTTGTTGAAGAGAAGCATGTATGGAGTGGTATATATAGGTTAGAGGGATCAGGTGTGTTTCTGAAACAAAGTGGAGCTGCTAAGATTCGAGCTTGGAGGAGTTGGTATTGTGAGTGGGTTATTTGGAGTTGGTTAAATATTTGGTTTAAGTCAACCTAAACTTGCTAGCTTTTAGTGATAAAAGATCGTATGTATATATAACAACTCGATAAAATAAATTATACGTATAAATATGATTAGGTTTGGTAGTATACAGTAATAGATTTAGGAAGATTTACCAGACAATGCCCCATCCGACGCCACTGCAACAGCAAAGATATTCTTCTGCAAACTTTTCTGCATCACTAGTGTGTTCTCTTCTAGGTATCAAATCACCATATATATCTGTAGTTTATCAGCACATCCGAAAAACGAGATCAAATGATTGGCATATATTTGAAATAACTTGAAAGCAGGAGGTTTAGATATCAAGCCTAGCACAAACTGAGAACAGGCTGTCCATTATACCTGCACTACCCCAAAAAAATGTGATTGATATGTTTGTGTCAGAAACAGTCTGAAAGTGAATTCGACATTAATGGCTTACCAATGAACATGATGATATAATGCAGGATTCGTATTTTTGTTAATTCTGACAGAACCTTTGAAGTGTAAACAAGACTGTTATGATCTAACATATAAAGAGGGGTTGTGTAGATCCGTCTGTAGTATGCAGCGCCGGGTTTAAGATCGTTACTGAGCAATCTGTTTCGAAACCCAGAACAAATACAGGACGGGAGAACTGGCAATGCATGGAAAATCTGCAATAAAAACTCTCAAAAACTTGCTATACTTGACAGAAACACACAAGTGTCATGCAATGACAATACATGATATAGTCTTAGAAACAACTCCATGATTTACGAACAAGGAAAAACAACTGCAAAAATTTATATTATAAAGGAAGTCAGGAATGTGTGATGTTACAACAGTAATGTTGGAGTCAGCTCGTGTTTGTTCTTTGTGTCACGAATGCAGCAACATGAGCATGCGTGACTATTATGATCTGACATTAAAAATAAGGGGTTGTGTAAAGCCCTCTGTAGTATGTATCGCTGGGTTTTAAATCGTTACTGAGTAATCTCTTTAGATACCAAAAACATACACCGGCAGGGGAGAACTGCAATGCATGAGACTGTCAGGGAGAACCTGCAATAAAAAGGGTCCAAAACTTGCTGTACATGGAAATTTCCATATAAAAGAATTCACAGTAAATGTTACACGAATACATGACAAAGCACACAAGTATCATGCAACGACAAATACACGATGAAGTCTTAGAAACAACTCCATGATTTCCAAACAATGGAGAACAACTAGAAAAAATTAAATTATAGAAGGAAGTCAGGGATTTGTGACGGATTTACAGCAATGTCGGAGTCGCCCGTTTTTTGTTCTTTGGGTCTATTGTGACGAGTGCTGTTTCTCTTTCCCTTTCGACGTCTTTCTTCCTTTCCATCATCATTCTCACCGTTGGTGTGCTGCTTCCTTTCCCTGCCACGGGTTTTATGATTGCTTCTTTTAGTGCTTGTTTTTCCTATCTCCACATCTTCTAAATTATCTTTCTGATTAACAAGACTATCGGTCACTTTTTCCTTCCCTTTACGTGAAGTAGACACTTCTTCACTGTTTATAAGAATTTCCCTCACAGCGCTTGAAAGTAAGTCATCAGTTGACTCAAGCTTCTTACTAGGTATGAAATTTTCACCCTCATCCAGTCTAACGACAACTGGTCGTGGTTTTGCATGGTTTCGTTTTTTCTTAGAGTTAAGTGTTTGCTCTGTCAATTTGACAAGATCATCCACCTCATTCTGCCTATCTTTAACATCATTCACAGGAGGATAATCAGTTGATGTTGAATCATCCTTCTCTTGAGAAAGATAATATAAGCCATGCCTCTTCCGGTGTTGTGAAATCAGAGATTCAGATTTTGATGACAATTCTGTATCCTCATTTTGTCCGACAAAAAGAAGACTGGATTCTATCGGTTTACATGTTTGTGAATCCAGCAGCACATCACTATAAATCGTGTCCAAATCAGTAAGGTCATCTTTGAGCACGAGACCATCAGGTACAGGAATTTTCACTTGGGCATTTATTGAAACAGGGCCGATCTCATCAGCAAACATATCATAAATCAGTTTAATGATTTCGGAGCATTCAGGTTCTTTCTTTTCAGAATTATATTCGTGTTGAACAGAGACAAGAGAACCTTCCTTCACTAATTGTACAATCCCAAGAACGTTCCTTGCCCTCTCTTGTACTTCAACATCATTGTCCCACAACAACGGTTCTAAAGCTGATTCGGCAAGGTTCAACATCTTACCAACCAATTCTTGACCCGAAGCATTTTCAACCTTGTCTTGCTGCCCGAGATAAGACTGAAGACAAAAGACCAAAACCTTAAAGGCAGAGTGAATGTAAACAGCTCTAATTGATGGTGGCAGTAGATTGGTACGTGGTTGAAGCAACGCCTCCATCAATTCAAGTGGGTTCTTTGAAAACTCGATATATTCACCAGAAACCCAAGCGGCAGCTGACAAAATTCTATGCACGTGTGGATTACCAAGCAAAGCAGGATCGATTATTATGTCCCGACTAACACTGACAAGCTCGGGTCTAGCATCCTTCACCCTCATACCAATATCAACAAGCTGATTTTCAATCTCCTCTCCAGTTTGACAATGTGGGATTCTTGATAAATCGCCAAGAAGCAGCACATACCAATCAAAGTCAAAAACTATTTCATAATAATTATTCGAACAAGTGGCTAATATTGACCTGAGGATCTCATTACAGAACTCTAGGTCAGACTTTAGAGCGTAATTAACCAAAACCTTGGTAATTTCCGCTACATCATCCTCAGAAACCATAGCCATAATAAGGTTCAAAGACGCAAGCTTAATGTTAGGATCCATATCTTTGAGAGACTTAAAAACCGCCTCCTTATTCTCCAACACCGCCCATGAGTGCGTTACAGAAAGTTCAGACAACGCCTGCAAGCCAAGATACTTCAAATTCGGATCATCCTCACTCAAAAAGTCCTTAATCTTCGACACAGAAAGTTTAACAGCAGATTCATAATCACTCAAGCTACTAACCACAGTCCTAATACACTCAAACACCAACGATTTAGCTATACTACGCTCCATAATCTCGCAAATTGGCCCAACTATCTTCTTAGCCAACCTAGGCTCTAAAGGTGCCAACTTTGCAAAAATCTTCAACACCTTAATCAACACCCAATTATTCTTACAATCAATCAAAACCTTGTAAAACTCGGGTGCCAAAGGCAAATAAGCCTCAGGCTCACGAGAAGCGAGCTCACAAAACACCCCAACAACAGCACACATATTCTGTTGATCAAAACTCTCTAAATTCTCAACTAATCTCTTAAAACAAACCCGAACAGCATCCGGATACTTCCGAAAAATCCTCAAAACAATCGCGATCGCTTTCTTCCTAACATAACTCCTAGTACTACACAACAATACATACACATCATTACACAAATCACGGCATAAATCAGTCGTACCAATCACTGAAAGACAATGTAGTCCCAAACTAACCTCGAAATCATTCGGGCTCGAAAGATCCTTCCTGAAATGGTTAGTTGCAAGAATAATAACATCAGTATCCTCATTAAAGGACGTAGAAAGCCAAAATACCCGATTTTTTAAAGATAAAATTAAGGAAAACTAATCACTTCAACAATATTAAATGCTGCCCAATTCATATCTACGCCATAAATTGAATTTAAGTAAGTTAATTTAAGAAGAGCTGTAGATTTCGTAGATGGATCAGTTGACTTGATTTCGCGACGAATTTCCTCAATTGCATTGGAAATGAAGGTTGATGAGAATTGGGTTGAAGAATCTGGGGAAAAGAGGCGAATTCCTTTGATTAAATCGTCTAATGATCGTTGGAAAAGGGTTTCCATTATTGATGAGTTCGACATTTTGGGAGTTTGATTGATTGAAGAGGGTTTTGTTGGATTTAGGGTTTTTGGGAATTAGGGTTTGTGATTTGATGAAGGTGGAATTGGGGATTTGGGAATTGAGATTTGGAGGGAGATTGAAGAAACGATGATCAATAATGGTGTTCGTGATTAAAGATTCGGAAATTCAGTTTTGACGTGAATTCCAAATACGGAGTTCAAAAAGTTACCGTATTTTAATTAAACTTCCATCTTTCAAAAAAAAAATAAAAATAATAATTAAACTTCACAAATTACTCGATAAAAGGTAAAACCTACATATTAACTTTGTATCATGAATTTTTTAACATGGTAAACATTATAAAAGTAGGAATAATTTGTACTCTCTTGTAATCCGTATATGACCAACTTACTTTATTCTTCGGAATAAGAGAACTTTTAGACAAATTTGGCAAACAGGTCTGCAGATCAAGTCAGCTCAAGTTAGATCCTCACCAGGTTTAACAGAATTCGGGTCGTTTCGGTTATGTGAAGGTAAGGTTTGACAAAATTCGGGCCATATCCGATCAAGTCAATTTCTTCCGGTTCGGGACATGTCAGATTATTGTTGGGTCGGCTGTTATAAAGTTGGAAGTTCGGGTCAATTCAGAATACGATTTAAATTCAGCTGGCGGGTCTAATAGGGGCTTTATTATAAATTTTTTAACAGTTATGCTAATAGAATGCCTTATGGATTGGAAGCAGCAGTCCTTATTCGAGACTGGATGAGTAATGAAGTAGAGGTAACTTTTCAGAGAGTAATAGAGCTAAAATGAACTATTTTGTGAAAGGAAGTGGTGGATGGAAGATAGTATAACTGTTGTCAAAGTAATTATTCACCTTCAACCAAAGTAACGTATGAACTCCAAACAATAGGTCTCTTGAGAGATCGTCAACATGGAAAATAAAAATTAATCAACTCCCTCCCCATCATTTGGGATATTGATTCTTCCGCTAATGAATGTATAGATTCTTCTGCTACCCCGATAATAATTAATGTCATTCCCAGCAAACCCTAATACCTAAGAAATCTGGCGCAATAATAATTAATCACACCTTAGGATGTCAAAGAAAAAAAATCATTAACCGGAAGCAACATACAAGTCTCGTAATTGCAAGTATTATGCCAAGGGTTACCATTCCTCAAGATCAAACAAATTTCATTACTCCCCAATCCCCCCTCAAAAGATAATTTACAGAGACAATATCAATTCATACTTGAGGCAGACACATCATAGTTTGCAAACATTAGCATTTCTAAATGCATTCCATATAATTTCGAGAAGAGCAGACTCAAGCTACATGGTGGTTTGCTGACAGCCAAGTCTAATTTCCATCAACAAATAAGCTGGCTGATTCACAACGAACACGCACATACATCTTTAGGCAAAGAGCAACTCCTCCACAAATCAAAACTAATAATACCCAGAATCTATAAAATCGGGACAAGGTAGAGAAGCCTAACATTCTACAGATGGATGCCAAACTAATCAGACACAAAATGAGCATCAACAGTCAACAGCCTTTACACATACCGTACAATCAGCAACCATAAAGTAAAAACATGCACAATTACCAAGATAAATCTCTGCTCTTGAGAAAGGATGTCAAACTACAGCAACACAAACATGTACTATACATACAAAGATACAGCAACAGACATGGACCTAAGCATTTTAGGTGCATCAAACGAATGCAACACAATGCGGACCAGCAAATGAAAGTTTCATCACTAAACACATCACTACAATCTGTAAAGCCACAAATTTGCAGATAAACCTTGGCACTTTTCAAAATCCCCCCAGTCAGGTAAAAACATGTAGGTATGATTCTATGAATTCAGAACTAGGCGGGTCCATCTAAGAACCTCGATAAAGGATGTCGAGCAACTGCAACATAAACAGTGCAACACCAGCACTCAAAAGTTAAACCTACGCAATCCTACGGCAAGTCCAACGGTTACAGCAAGAAGCATGGACCTAAGCATTTTACTAAAAGACGACAAACTAGTGCAACAAAAAACGTACAGCAGCACTTCGGAGTTCAAAACCAAAAATCACAGCAATAACATGCAATAAACTACTGAGCTACAACTAATTCATATGCAACTTCCAGGGAACAGAACCCTCTAACCTCATATGAAACAAACCAGCACGAATAAAGTGATCGGTATCCTAACAAATACAGCATTACGCACACTAAACTGCATAAAACAAACAACAAAATAAAACAAGGAAACTTGAACGAAAAAAAATGAAAAATTGGAGAATTAGGTCAACAAAGTGGAGTTCCATTACTCTAATGAGTCTCATCAAAGTACCAAGTCTTACAAAACCCATTACAACTAAAAAGCCGATGATACTAACGACTGACAGTTCAGAGACAAAACAAGCAAAGCATAAATCTAAGAAAACACCATTGACGATGAAACCACTGATCTCCTCCTCCTGTGTGTCTACTTAGATCTCTGTCTCATCTTTCTGCGCTTCCTCTTCAACCTCCTCATTCTCTTCTTCTTCCACTACAACAACATTAAACAAATCAACAATTACTATCATTCATCATTATAGGTTAATCTATCAAACAAACCTTAAATTATAAAAGACTCCGACCGTTTGATAAGATCTTTTATCTTATACCGGTAAAAATTTATAAACGAGTGATAAGGGCCGTCTCACACTTTTAAGATCATATTAATTTATATATGATTAAAGTTCTTGAGACTAAATTAGATAACTCTTTTATAGTTAGTGTAAACGTTATACTGCACAAAGTATTAAATAAGACCGTCTCGACTTATACAGCACAAACTATTAAATAAGAACGTCTCTGACCGTCTTACAGCTTGAGACGCTCTTTTATAGTTAGTGTAACCATCATACTGCACAGACTACTAAACACGACGAGCTTTTATCGGCTAAAAACACGATAAATGAGGTTTTTTACATAAAAAAACCGTCTCAAATTTTCCGACGATCTTATCTAACAATAATAGACTATACTGAGACTTATGTTCACGCTATCAAATTAGATTACGAAAAAAATCAAAATTCATCAAAGGAAACATTAATTTGAGATTAAAAAACATGCGAAAAAATTAAATCACAAATGACAATCAAACTCAAAATTAATCAAACAGAACACAAAATGAAGATTCATTATCATATTGAAACAAATT
The DNA here is from genome assembly GCA_009801015.1 of Silene noctiflora. NCBI lineage: Eukaryota > Viridiplantae > Streptophyta > Magnoliopsida > Caryophyllales > Caryophyllaceae > Silene > Silene noctiflora. The sequence goes on from VHZZ01002215.1 coordinate 104,791, forward strand.
AGATGATGAATGATTATTAAAATTAATCGAAAACGAAACATAATACTACGATTAAGACGACGATGAGATTAAATTGAACAAAGTGAGGGAAATTAGGGTTCACCTTGGCTCTCATGGTGACGAGATGAAGATAATCGGCGAAATCAGGTGTATATTGAGGAGAGGCTGCTGCGGATGAAAGAGAAGGGAAAATTATGGGAGTGAAAGTGAGGAAGGTGTGGTGGGTTTTATAGGGTGTAAAACCCTAGTTCTATTATTTGGGCTTTTTTGTATGGGTTTGTACCATGTTTCGTTTGGCTTTTGTTGGCTGATCCAGGTTGGGGTTGGTTTTACTTTAAGACTCATATATATCCGTGTCATTAATTTAACCCGTTTTATTGTTTAAAATGAAGGGTTGTCCATCTTAAATAGAAGTAAGAATTTGGATATAGTTAGTCTTCCTTGTGACGGAGGTATCCGTCACAAGCTTAAGACGGGGCGAATAGTACCATATAACAAGGAAACGGGTTGGGCAGAAACGGGTTGGGCACTGTTG
>VHZZ01002215.1:109371-124233 GCA_009801015.1 Silene noctiflora
AAACACCCAACTCACCAGACTTGAATGTCTTGGATTTGGGGTTTTTTAGGTCAATTCAATCTCTGCAACAAAAGAAAAGGGCAATCAAGTTGGATTAACTTATTCATAACACAATAACTACATATGAAGAACAAGATATTCTTAAACTCAAGTATGTCTGGATAACATTGCAGGCATGTATGCTTGAAATAATGGAAAAAAAAGGTGGCATAGATTACCCTGTGCTACATATGCACAAATCAAAACTAGCAGCAGTTGGTTTACTGCCTGAATATCTCAATGATGATATTGATTTAGTGAAAGAGTGCATACAATATGTACAGAATGTTGGTGATCCAAGCACTATAAATGAATTAGTGAATTCAGTAAGCGGACTAACACAGAATGCAGAGAATATAGCAAGTAGCAGTGGGCAGTGACATCAGTAATGACCTAACAGGGGACATTGAACCTGTTGACACCATTACTGAAGCAGGTGGAGGTAGTAATGACCCAATAGGGGAAAATCTCCCTGTTGGTAGCATTACTGGCTGGTTCTTAGATTTGTGTGCAGGGGAATGAAGAAACAGATATAAAAATCACCATTATGAAGAACATTTTGAACGGTTAGAACTCATTAATGTCAACATTTTCGCAAATAAAGTAAGAAGGAAGGACAACAAGCAATGAAGATGGTCAAATAGATGCATTTTGTAGAACTTTGCAATTCTTTTGTAATATTCAGTTTTTTGCACCAATTATGGATATTAAGTTCAGACATGATCAATTGAGTACAAGTAGCTTTAGTAAACAACAATAATCAACATTGTTGTACATACACAGGCTCATCACTACAAATGGTGGTGGCATTGTATATGTACAACAAGGTTGGAGCAACTATACCCTCAACGTGTGATCATTGGGTAGATTTAAGAATTAGATGAAACATAAATTAAAAAAATAGCAGCAATATCATCACTAGTCCATCTGAAAGACAAAAAAAAAATTAAAAATAAATAAAGAAGCAAAAAATCAACCTCCCTTAGAAAGCTCCCCCCATACACAACAGCAATATCATCAGTAGTTGTCTTCGTCCGTAAGACCAAAACCAGGCCAATACTTAGAAAGCTCCCCCATAAACCATCTAACAATAACCGGACTTTTTCGTATGGCCACAGGATCTAATTCATCCTCTGAATTAAAAACAACATCAACGGGACATGCAACATCAAATCTGATCTCCCTTGCACTCTCCTCAATCTCATACTCCAATAAAACACCAAACTCAGGCCAGTAGCGACATAGATCTTCCATAAACGTTCTTCTGTTCTCTGGAGATTGACGCTTGGCTAACCACCTCTTAGCCTTCCTCGCTGAATCTTCTTTCCCCCCCATAAACCATCTCCCTCTCTTTAACCACGATTGTTACCGGATCAATATTTGAGCAACATGCAACAACTTCAACTCTTCAAATCCAACATCAACCTCGTCATCTATCATCTCCATCTCACCATCATCACCCACATCAAAATCTTCATATTTCTTCTCCATATCACGAAGATCAATATCAGAAGAAAACGATTCAAAATTTTCCATTAATTTTAAAATTAATCAAAAGCAATCAGGAAGGTTATAAGTAAAATGAAGTGTTTGATGAAGATTAGAAGAGGAGATGAAATGTTTGAAGATGATTGGAAGAGGGAAGAATGGTGGAAGACAGATAAAGAGAGGATATGCAGAGGCGGAAGAGAGAGAAATCTATGGTTTGAATGAGATGAGGGAAGGAGACGTCAATATAAGGCGCGAGAGATTAAGGTTTCCTTAATTAGGCTGGGTTGGTTTAGTGATTTAGGTAGATTAGTAGGTTGGGTTACTGTATCAATAGGATGAGTTAAGGGTGGGTTGAGTGGTAATATGTGAAAAGTAATGGGGGTAGTATAGTCATTTCATAGGGAAAAACATTACTAAAAATGGACAATGGGACATTATTGTGAATAGACGGAAATAGACAATAGGACACTTATTAAGGATAGGAGGGAGTACATGGGAAAAATAGGAATATACGTCGATGTACTACCTACTTTATTTGCTTTTAAGTATATGTGTATTTTTTTTTTCTGATTTTATCTACTCAGACTTTATTTATTTTTGAACTTATGAGTATTTTTTCTAACTTATTAAATTTTATAAGTTAGATTTTAATTTGTTGTATCAATTATTTTGTCATTGGGTTTCTCTTTTTTTCATTCCACCCACGGAATAAGCAATCTTTGACGTAGTTGTTCTTTCATGGACAAAGATTGCTTATTTATAGACTTTTTTTCATTACTTTTCCATACATTACCCTTCCTAAAAAAAAAAACAAAAACAAAAAAAAAAAACAAAAGAAAAACTCCCTCTAATTATCATCCTCGAAAAAATAATCAAATCCGTCAAATTACTCAATTATGGACGCTAGTTCTTATGTCGATCAAATCCGTCAAATTACTCAATTCATCAAACTAATTTAGACCTATAAAATTAGGGTTTGACAAATTTTTCGATGAAACACACCATACTTAAATTGACAAACAACCAAACAATTATCCTAACCAAAAACAACTTCTGAGCCAAATGTAAATGTGAGCGGTTGTTTGTCATAGAAAAGTGAAAACCAATGAAAATCAATCACACACTTTGAAAATCAATGAATCTGGGTGCTTATCACGCCGTTTGTTTCAATTTTTTGTTTTTTTAAACGTTTTTTTTTTATTTTGTTTTTTCTTTTTGGATTTTTGCTATTTTACTTATTTTTAATCTATATTTTTCTAAACTCGAAAGATTTTGAGGATTTTCCAGAAACTAGAGTGAAGCACAACCCGTTCTTCATTAGCACTCTTTTTGTTCTTCTCAATCACCACATCGGAAAGTCAGATTCGGCAAATTTAAGGGTATCAGAATTCTTCCGCCACTGGTTTAAGAAAGGAACTCATGCCTTCGTCAATATGAAAGAAAGTATTTTAATTTCAAAATCTTACAGAGACACAGCCCATGGTATGGTACATTTACACGCTGATCAATATGATCTTTCTTTACAAAATTACCGACATATTTGACAATTACAAATCACAATTCCCACGATGAAGAAAATTGTTGGTAAAGCCAGGATGAGGAAATGGAAATAAATCACGGATCTGCTACCAGTCATCGCAGATCTATAACATCAAACTTCACATTGGGATTCATATATACATCCGTGCACTGCTTGTAGATGGGCCCTCCATCGGCCGGAGGTTCATGCGAATGAAATCCACGCCGCTCACAATGTCTAATTACTGACATCCCTCCAGGAGTTGTCAGCCGGAAAATTCCATGATTTCTGATAGTTGGAAAACCATGCAGCAAGAATAATCTTAAATAATTTTATACAGGAAATAAAACTAATGAATCAAGATTAGTTAAAATTACACACTTGGTACTATCCCTTGGGGCCATAACAATTGCAACAGCTTCAGGCAGCATAACCTGTCAAGACATTGAGTCAGATTTTTAGATCAGATATGTATCAGGCATAAATTTCCACACTGTTGTGGATACAATGAAACGTTATCATGCAGAAATCCATTCCTTAAAAGGATCTTCAGATACTTGCAGTTACAAAGACATACAATTCCGTTGAATTAACTTTATTGGATTACCCCTCAAAAACACCCCAACCTAGCCCACAAAGAAACTAGTAAAATAACTATACCGCAAATATTAACCGAAGCATGTCTCTATTCTGATACAACAGGAGATTCCAATACAGGCAGATACACCAAAAGATGGCTAACATCGTGCATCTCCATAAAAACTTATTTTCAGGGTAGAAGTGTAGAACCCAGACCTGAAATTTAATCTTCAGAAATTCATTCAGTAAACCAGGACACACCCAATATTCTGGATTTGAATTTTGAAATAATTTACTCCAGTAATTCTACTCCTAGACATCATCGTTGTAGGAAATCACTCATTAAATTGCCATATCAGCAATTCAGCATGGCAGAAATGGCCCCTAACTCCCATATCCCTATTCCTTTTTCATGCATCCGCTCCTTTCTCTATCCTCTTCTCACACCTCCCCATCACCCTTTCATCACAAAATCAACGGCTGTTCTATAGCGACAGTCTTCGGCAACAATCCGCATCTCCTCTTTCTTCCCTCTTCCCACCTCTCATTTTCTACCTCCTCTCCTCACTTCAGCTGCGGTCCTCTCCTTCTGACCTCAGTCTTCTGATAAAAATTAGGTTACTTGTGATGCATATTATATTTAATTTTGAATTGTTATTCAGTTACTTAAGAGGTACATTTGCTTATGAAAATCATGTCAGCTCTAATAGTCTAATTATGTAACAAAAAAGCATGGTCATCACTACCAGTGAGGGATTGAGAACGGGTGACAGCAATGGTGGGCTATTGGGACCATAGGGCGACGTCAATTAGAAAAAGAATGGAAGAGAGGAGATGTTGGAGAAGAAGTATAAAATATTTTTGCGGACGAACAAATATTTACGAAAAAGGTACAAATGACATTGCCATCGGAAAAGTCATCCCCTGACCTCGTCAACGGTGGTCAAGAAAGCCACTGAGGCGCAGTGGCACCGCTAGCTTCACGAAAGCAGTGATGATTAATGGTGGCAGCCATGGTAGAGATAATATGGAGGAATGACAGTTCTGATACTTCACTAAGAAATTATTTTGTGAGAAGTGAGAACTATAAATATCTGGGTTAAAACTGGAAAGAGGGGGACACTGTAATGAAAACAAGCTTTCAATACCTAGGAGATTGGTGGAGGAGACGTAATTGATGAATATTCCACTAAGGTAATGCATTGGCATTCATCTTTTGGAATCATTTACGTCCACATATTTAGATTTGTACCATTTTACAAAATATATGAGGAGAATTTCAACTAAGAAATTATAGTCACATGTAAGCTTGTAGTCTATTTGCCCATTTAACTAATTACCTGACTTCTCAAATTGATTCTTCAAAGAAGAGGATTGTTCTTAAAGACCACCAATTACAATAACCGACTCACCACACCTTCATGAGAATATCATTATCAATTTGTCATACACAGGTCATTTGAGCAATACAAGAACTTAATCCACGATGTACCAATAATTATTCAGATTCATTTAAAATGCTCCCCATAGTGTAATTATTATAAGAGGCTGAGATAAACAGTCACATCAACATACAAACATTAAAGCTATAGATGTTAAGTTACCTGATATGAGTAATGTGTGTGAACATCAATAGATGACATGAAGCAAGATTGTGTTGGATGAGTCTGGAAGCACCATATGACAATTGATTAGAAAATTATATAGACCAACAACAACAAAAATGATTACAACAACATTACCCTAGTGCCTCAATGGCTCCCGCAAATTGCGGGGTAGGGTGGGGGTTCAGATGTACGCAGCCTTACCCTTGTGTTAGCAACACAAAGAGGCTGTTTCCGAATGACCCAAGATGAAAATTGCGTCAAGAACTCCATCGAAGGACCGCTACTTCACAAAAGAAAGAAGAGCAACCACTTTGGTGAGCCATTTTGATTTATTCCATTATAATCCATAACCAAAGAGTCATGAGTCTTTGGCTCCATTGGAAATATGGAAAAAGAAAATTATATAGACCAACTACGATAAACTCTAGACCTTAATATATCAGCACATCACGTCATATTTAAGATGTTCGTATATTTTAGCTTGCCAAAGAAAGTTTTCTGAAGACAAAAATAGGGTACTCAAGATCAAAAATATCTTTCTACTCCTTCAAATGGAGCCTCTGAGATGAAGAGGTAGCGACCAAATAAAGCAGAAGATCTAAATGGTAACAAACCCTGCTCGGATAGTCGGGTGTACACAAAGCCATCTTTGCGTTAACATCAAAGCCATCTAAAGCTAAACCAGGATCCCAAATCTATATACTTGGCTGTCTTACCACACAATTAACTCTTTTTTTTTTTTTATATATATACAAGACATGATATTAATTAAAAGACACCAAGGGGGTGACAGTGTGACACCCATGTACAAAAGATATCATAGAGGTGGCCCTAATCTACAAAAAGATGATGGGGTAAAAATACACCTTAAAAGTCACAATGAGGGTTGTCTTACCAAACACTTGCTTAGAAGCCTAACATCCACTATTACGAAGTTAATTGTACTCCTACCAGTAGTAGTCACAATGTCATAAGCATTTTCAATAACTGACAATCATTTTACTAATTGAAAGAATAAGCTATAAAACACCAATAAATGTGATGAGTAAGAAACTATGTGCAAGTCCATGACTGAAATAGTTGGGTATCTTTCAGCTTATTTTAACTTGCCGCATGTAGCATGTTATTTCATGAATAAAACTAAATGAATAGAAGTTATCAGAAGTTTCCATCGTTTTTGACAGGCTTATGTTTCTTCATTCCGCACAATAATGCGGATCAAAATGAAAGATGTTCCCAACAAAATGGGATCACAAACCAACACACACACACGAACAATGGAAATTCTGTATCAGACAACTCGTTCAATAAATCAATACAGTCACGCTGCACTACTAGCATCATAAATTTGTACTTACATGAATCCATCCCAACGGAAAAAGAGATTGTTTATCCTGAACATCAAATATTTCCTCCTCGTTTGTGGCCTGACACTGGTCATATCAATAAAGTTTATTCAAACAAAAGAAATAACAAACCATAAATTACTCAGCAACAAACTTATAAATCACACTGAACTCACAGAATCTGATGTTGATTCCTGCTTTGGTATTATCAGAGCCGTCATATAGAACTTCCTATTCTTCTGCGCAAGTTTTACACCAAGGATGTCAGAGATATCATGAGCTACGGTGGTTGGAAAAGGGGGGATGGGGGTACTATAGGAACTTACAAGTGAGCCAGCAAGAATACCACATGTCTCCAGGTTCTTCTTGGTATTAGATTTTGCCAATCTCAGGAAGGTATCCATCATACTTGTTGACTGTAGGGAAACAGCAGAGTAAAGCATTTAACAAACAACCTTATGAATACGAAGTAGCTCAAAATACTGTGTAAGACGCTTCTAATGAATTAAATAATATGCACAATTACAATTGTTTAATAGATCATCAAAAAACTTTCATCCTTACATAGTTGCTGTTAAATCCATGTTCCTTTAATACAAACAAACTGAAACTAAAAAGTGCATCAGATTAAACATAATACAGAAAATGCATATGATATTTACATTTCCAAGTACGTTTTAAGGCCTTCATAACAGATGAAACTTGTGAACTAGTAGGTCCAAGGAAAATTTAACTCAACCTTCAATAGCTTTGCATCTTTTATATGTTCGTTTATGTGGTGTACTCCATACCCTAATAAATGGCCCTTTCATAAGTAATGAAACATATAATCATATGTCTATGGCATACCTAATTAATAATTACCTATACAGTCAACACGGCATAATTAAGCAACTAATTCTCCAAAATACAAATATGTTTAAACCAAGAAGTATACATTTGATTTCAAGTCTTAATTATATCATCCAACTCATCAAGAAATTATGGAACTACAGAAATTAATCAAGGAGTTATTGATCTTACAATGTGTAGCTCCATAGGAGATTCAGGCTGAAGCAAACTACCCATCAAAGAGCTATCCACATCATTATTGCAATTAACTGAAGGTTGTTCAACAGCAACTAAGTCTTGTACTTCTGCAAGAGTAGCAGGCGGGTTCGGTTGCTTGACAATAACTGTATCCGGAACATCTAATCCGTCAAATGAAATCATTGGCTTCTCATCATCTTGTGGATGCTGATTGTCACCCCTGGGTTCAGCCGCAGTTTCTAGACTTGTCCTTTCAAAAGCAGAGGTGCTACTATCTTTTCGCACTACTACATTTATATCAGCCACAACACCATCAAGCCTGCTAATCAACAAATTTCAGCAGATAAATAACACAAAATCAAGTTGGATAAAAATATGCACAGTTCACTCAATTACATGGGAAAACTAAGTTTCAAATCACGAACATGGACAATGCAACTATGCTGTAGGAGAATAGAACTATAAATTAAAACAAATTTATGAAAACCTCGGGAGAAAACATTGTCACAAATGTCCACAAAGTGCAGTAACACTGACTAAACACTAAAGAGACACGTCTTTATTTTGCAAGTTGTTAGAAGCCAACAAAAACAAAAAAAAGCCTTGCAACTTGACTGAGAAAGAAATTTAGAGGATGCCATATTTTTCACATTCCAGGGACTTGTAACTTTAGGGGAACGAATGCAAGCAAAATGCAATGATACACGTCCGTACAGTAACATTGAGAGAAAAGAACAAGAATAAACACAAGCAAACATAAAACATATACTTTCGAAATCGTCAGGGTTTCTATAAACAAAAACATTTGAAAATGAACAGGCATGAAACGCAAGTCACAAAATCTTAGGGCATAACCTTGGGATCTCCACAGGAGTCAGATCAACATTACTGGGATACCGGACCTACATACATCAGACCAAGATCAGGGAGCATATTTGCGATGCAAAAATATAACAGATGTTACAATCACACACCTCTATATTACTAGCCGGTGGCTGCCACTTTGCAGAAAGCCCATTTGGCCCCAAAATTGAATGTCTCAAAAGAGTTTCCTCCTTGGGGCGGAAAGTTGTCACTGATCTGTAATAAGCAGAAAGATAAATCAAGGAATATAACTGATAATGTAAGAAATTAAGAATACAGCTAAGGTAGACAAGAGGCGAGAGTGCAGCCAGAGTATAAGAAGACCTCAAAAATTGAAGAATTGAAGCATAAAAACCAACCAAGGACTACGGGTTAACCTCCAAACTCAGCCCTAATACAGTTTCACTACATAGGTTACATGTGACTGGTATGAGCATGGGTCATTAGCAAATAAAAGTTTCCCCAGCACGCATTAAGCTTCACCGATTTAGATTTTCTATACTGAAATAATTCAGAGAGAAGAAATAAGGGAAAATAACAGAGAACACGAAGTCCCCAACAATCGTACTAAAAAACCTTAGCGAATAAAGACTAAAAGTTCAATACCATCTTTGTAGCTAAATTCTTTTCCTAGATCACAATAGGGAAACTGGTCACGGTTTTTTCTTTAACCTATCTTAGTTTGATAAAGGATGTACATCTCTATTCTTACTGCTAAACATGTCACACACAGGACTTACAGAAACCTAAATTCTATCGGAGCTCGAGTAGATCCCTCTTACGCCTTTCAGCAGTTTTATCATCCTTAGAAGTAAACATTAAACAAGTGGAGCATCCAAGTCAAGTCCATATCCACTGGTTATGTTGCTTCGGCATAAGAAATCCCAAGCTGATCCAGGTTATCGATAACAAGACACTTTTTCAAACATGTACTTTGACACTTTATGAATTATAATTAGACCTTAAATGTTTACCCAACTACACTTAGAATATGTCACCACAGAAGCCCCAAACCATCAGTACTCCCAACAAAAAAAATACCCTACTTATAATACAAAAAAATTCGATTTGCCAGTTCTGCTCACTTGTGCCCAACTCCTTGGCACATTAGTCAAGTTAGCATCTGCATCCCGCTGGCCATTGCTACAGTTGTACCTGTGTACTATTATCATCATCTATGAACTACTTCAGGGCCATCAAGATCTTCCTCCACATGGAACTGGAACCACCGCTGCGTCCAACCATATTTTTGTGTGAATATGCAGATCATCTCTTATCACCTCTATGCATGTTGAAGATTGCTGATAGAAACAATCACGGCCATCTTCGCTTCACGGCTATGGTTGATTGGTTGTTGAATCACAGTCAACGACCATTATCTATTCCACATGTCCACCTAAAAAGCTCTCACCCCCATGTAGATAGCTGCCAATCTTTCTCTTAAAAGAGACTTAACTCAATAAAAAAACCTCTTGAGCATCTCTTCCTTACCCACACGATGTTTCTTAAAATTGTCTGTCTTATAAGTCTGCCTGTAGAAAGCACTAAGCATGTCCATCATCATGGAATCAAGGACGAGACAAACGGTAAGATGATCAAGCACTGGACTATCTTGATTCCCTTGTCAAGACTCGTAAAGTGACATGACACCACCATACTGTGTTTGACAAAAAACAAAGGGGTAGTTCTTCAATTGACAACGTTATGGGGTAGGCAGACCAATCAGAAAAGAAAAGAGCGGAAAAACGGATCGCAGATTAATAAGACGAGGGTGGATCCAGTTCTTTTGGCTCTTTTTAAATCAATCTTCAAGAGCTATACACAATGTATAGGTTATGTCTGAAGCAAGGAATGGCATTGCATAGACTTGAAATTACCACAGCATCAATAAAGGTCCACAGGTAATTGGTTAAACATTTCTTAACAGAAGTTTAATCCAATCTACACACAAAATGAAACTTTCAATGTAGGACATGGTAGACTGTTTATTTGACTGTTAATTGTCTTCCGAATTGTGTTCTAACATAAGCACAAGCAACATTCAACATCAGGATACAGTTCACCAAATTAACCACAGATAGACGGCAACACAATAACTAATCCTCGGGTGATGACAATTTGAAGGCGCATTTTTACCCACAGTAATTTAATTGGTATTGTGTCTAGCTCTTGAAAATGAATACCACATCCATATCCAAGTAAAATGAAGTCAACGATATAGAACAAATTAGGAAAAAATTCAATGGTAATTAGCGGAACTAGAGGAGAAAAACCTAAGCCATAGAAAACCCACAGCCAACTGGCACGAGGGGATATTCTAGATTCATGAACGTTTTTGTTTCTTCTAATGAGTTTTAAGAGTAAAGTGAATGATTTAGTACTGTATTAGATGTCTCTTGGCATGGCACATTAGTTAAAATTTGCTGAAAAATAGGGTCCAGGTGAGTCATCTGGAAATAACTTATTTGTATATTAAACAGTGGGGTAAGGTTGCGCACATCCGACCCTCTTTAACCAGCCACAGACAAGAGCTCGGAAGCCATAAATGCATTGAGATCATATTGTTGTCATAAAAGAAAATATTTAACAAATAAAAGCAGCATTATAGGAGAGAGATTCCTAAGCTAAACATAAATATTATATATGACTTACAATTTACGAAATCTCTCTTCGAGAGGATCAGCAAGAACTTTCTGCTCAGCATTGAAACCTCCATATGGAACACTTGTAGAATATGGCAATGCCTTGCATGACAGGTACCATGTAAGAACACAACTACTGACACCAGATTCTAAATACTGCCAATTGCTATTACACTAATAAATGGTGAAACATGAAAATACCTTAGCCAGTTGATTATTACCCAGAGAAATCTTAGTGACAGGAGGCGGTATAATAGAATCAATAGGAGAATAATAGTCATTGCGATGACTGCCGTTGTTCCAGCCAAATGCTTGGTTTTCTTGTTTTCTTTGCAATTCTTCCAATTTCTGTTTGACTGCTGGCTTCAGTTCTTCCAACTCTTTCAAGGTAACAAATAATTGCTGCAACAAGAATTTTGGAAAAAAAAAAAAAATGCCAAGATAAGAACTTCCCTACTATTCTCGCTTAAACTTAAGGACACGCATACAGAGCAAAAATTAGCAAACTAATGAACATACTAGTGGGATTCACCACCTTTCTCAAAGAACTTCTTTTGATCTGAGTAGATGCTGCATAATCACGGTGACGTGGAATTGTCTCAGATACCAAACTGAAAAACATCACAGCAGAGTGGATATAAGGGAATCATTCCTCCGCAACTATCAGGAACAAAAGGTATACTTGCAGTAGACACCTTCATCACTAGCTAGATTCAAAGCACTATTTAAAACATATCACATCAATCCCTAAATACACAAAATTTACCACTTTCATAGTTCTTTACAGAAATATCCATTTATAGCAGTTATACAACAGACAAAAAATGCCTTTACCTAGAGTATCTGAGGAGCATGACGTATAAATCAATGATATTCTTCTCATTCCGGAAGATATTGGCCTGATAAAATTTAGATTCGTAAAGTTAAGCACTAAACAAATTAAAATATAAAGATAACCAAAGACAATAGAAGTTAATTTCGCAGAATATTCAAATAATTCTCTTTCTGTTTATCACATTTTTTTTTTTGCATAGCCAAGCTATTTCCTGGAAGACAGCGAATCTTCCAAAAATAAACAAATCTAATTATTGGCCAAAAGCAATATGACATCTACAAACAATCAGGCAAACATAATATCCTAGGTCATAGAAAATATACAGCCCAAAGTTCTGAAGTGATAATTTACTCTTTTTTTTAATAAACGATGTTAGAAATAAGAACAAACAACACAGCCAGAGTCCATGAAGTCTTACCAAAGACCCAAAAGACGATGAATACATAACAACTCCTTCCATCCATTTGGATTCACTAAAATTTACTTTTGTAGGACATGCAAATTGGTTGATTACATTTCCATTTTGCGTAAGAAACACACCACAAAAAAAGATTCCTAAGTGACTATAGGCCTAATGTTCTCACATATTTTTTCAACTTAACTCCAAAAGTAGAGGTAGTGAATCCTAGTAAGTGGAAGGAGAATCCACTAAAGTATGTTATAACACTATAAATGATTTTTGGTGTGTTATCTATCTAAGGTACCACATACTTTCGAACATAGGACTGATAGGAGTCAAGCATTAGTCCTGAACACAGGTTTTTCAATCAACAAGCAAAAAAACAACGGCCACAAATAAGATGGGATACTGAATTCAAATTGGGAAAATCATTAGCCAAACTGATCAAAATCCACGATGACTTTAGTGCTAAGAGTGCTAACGGCTAAAACCTACACTACCTTGTCGAATAAGGCCGTCCTCCTGAAACAAGAGAATTTTTTACTAGCTCCAACACAACATTTTTACCTTTTAACTCGTAATTCACTAAAAACAGCTACACGCTTAAAAATTGACGGAACAAAATAAGGATGAAAATGAGAAAAAAGGGGAATTGTCAACGGATTTTCACGCAAAAAACTTGATAAATTAATGCATTCCAAAATTATAGTCATGGAACAAGAGAAATTCAAACAACGTTTTTTAGTTTCACTCAAAATTCGCTAAAAAGGTAAAATTAGGTCATATAAACTTCAATTTGATAAAAACAACCCAGCTAAATGTCTAAAAATCGATCGAACAAAATGAATTAAGAATGTTAAATGTCAACCAATTTTCACGCGAAAAACAAAATAACTTGATGCATTCTACAATTCTCGGCATCAAACATGAGAAATTATCACTAGCTCAACGCTACATTTTTCCATTTCACTCATAATTCAATAGAACAAAGCAAATTAGGTCTTACAAACCTTCAATTTGATCAACACACAACAGCTACTGGTCTAACAGCTCTAAACTTCACATCAAAGCCAAGAATTGATCGAACAAAACAACGATGAATAAAATTGATGAAAAATGTGAATTGTCAACCGATTATCAGAGAAAAACATGATAAACAAGAGAAACTCTCACTGGCTCAAAACAATATTTCTCAATTTCACTCATAATTCAGTAGAAACAAAGTAAAATTAGGTCATATAAACTTCAATTCGGTCAAAACAAAACAGCTACCGACAAATTGATCGCACAAAATAACAATAATTACGATTATTACTGCAATTAAAGAGATAAAAACTACCTGTCGAAGTATACTATCAGCAATTCGATAGTAAATGCGAAGAGAAATGCGCTGATCAACTTCGACCTTCTTCGAACTCGCGGTAATATCTATGCGACCGTAAGACGGCCTCATAATCGAAATCGATCGTAGAGAAGAGAAGTGAAACGTTGAAAAAACTCCAATTAATCGGAGTTTGAAGGTTGGAGAGGTGCGTCAATGGCGGACGAAGACGACGACGACGACGGTCGATGAGAGAGAAGGAAATGGTGTTACCGTGTTAGGTATAGTCAGGTTGTTTGAGGATTCAAACAAGGGTAAAATTGGGAAATACGGTGTTCTATTGTTTTTTTAGGGGAAAGTGGAAGGGAGTGCGACATTACCTTTATTTTTAGGACGAAAACAACCGGATTGAATATCGGATCATTTTCTTGTTTATAAAAGAATTTGGATCGGGTCGGATAAGTCGTTTCAAGTTTGTTGTGTTTATTATCATCAAGATCCCTTTAATAATGACCAGTTTACAAAATAAACATGGTCGAGTCAATTTAGATTACGAATCATACTCGAGTTCTCGGTTACCTACTGGTCATTTTTTTTTTTTTTTTTTGGTTACATACCTACTGGTCAATTTTGTCAAGTCTAATCGGAACTAGAATTTCGAACCATAATCAAGTAACGGAGAGGTGAAACAAAAATAATTACACATAAAATAGTTGTATATGAAAAAGGATATTCTTGGAGATTTTAAACATTCGAAGTAGTCTATAAATAACACGTTTTTTTGGCATAAAAGCTTAAATTTAATGTTATTCGATCATTAATTACTCACTAGTTAGTACATGACCGGGGCTTATCCACTTGTCCACTACATAAGACCTATTCAATTGATAGAATTTAAAATTTAAAATATTCATTGCATGGATCATGCTCTCGCAATAATCACCTTGCGTATTCCAAAATTTTATTGTATATATTGGTATGAATCTAAATAGTATAAAAGCTGAATCATTTACATTGTTTTGATTGGTTACTTTTTTTTTCTTTTCTTTTTTTGTGTATGGGACCCCGCATGTTCTTTAACCTTATTTAGTTGTTTCACTAATTCTTGTTTATAACGGTAGTAAACACGACAATAGTGAAACGGACTCGGATTTTGGTTATTTAAACCCAAATAGCAAGTAAATGGGTTG
>VHZZ01002216.1:3877-55938 GCA_009801015.1 Silene noctiflora
CTAAACAGACAAAAACACAAGAACAAAATAGGACCCAACATTAATAACGAGAATAACAATCATCATACAAATAATAAGCATAAACTAAATATCACAATGATTGTTACATACAAAATGAATAACATAAAAATAAGAAGGCAAAACACAATAAATACAATTTGTCAGACTAATAGTAATAAATACACAATAACTATACAATATCCTCACAATGACTGTTTCATATAACAAAAAAAAAAAACTAAAATACAAGAGGGCAAAACACAATAATTACAATTTAAATGCTATTAAATGACAAAAGTGATACTACAAAATACCTACGAAAAAATATCAGTAATTGGTTGGACAGAAACTTAGAGTTGTTCGAATGGCTTATTTGTCAATATGAATTTTAATGGATTGGAGGGAGATTGAGAAGTTAGTGATATGGAAGGCGCAAAAACATATGACTAATTACATAAGGTTAGGGCCCATTTCAAAAAATAAAAATAGCACCTAATATACAGGGACTCACTCACACAAATAGCACAACACATAGAAGTAGCTTATGCTAAAACAAACTAGAAGAAAACTAAAAGATACCCAATATTAATAAAAACAACAACAACAACAACAACAACAACAACAACAACAACAACAACAACAACAACAACAATAATAATAATAATAATAATAACACCAATCATTAAAGTAAAACCATAAGGACAATAACAGTCAAGCATAAAAACACATAAATGAAAATAAAAGACAAATAAAAAAACGTTAAAACAATTACTCAGGGAAAAACAAAAGGACAAACCCATGCTATATAAATATCACACATACTATCAGCAAAAGCAACGGAAAAAAAATAACCAACAGAGAACCAAACACAAATAACCATACTCAGAAAAAAAAATGGCACCTTTAACTATGACATTGCAGCAATGTCCCCATTGAAATCGCGGTATCACATCACAGCACGAGCAACAATGATATGGGAAGTCGCACCAAATCCCAACGCCAAACCCCTATCCCTTGAGATGGTTTTGTTAGATTCACATGTATTAACAACAAACTCAACTCATAATATACAAGTTTCTTAATTAAAAATGGTAACAAGTAACTAACAACCTTTATGTCGAACGGTTCAACATGGTGAACATATCCACGTAACGATCCACAAAAAAAGGATACGTAGCTTCAAAGAAGAGGTCCAAGAAAGGAAGAATTTACCAATTAACCCACTTTGAAGTCGCAAAGAACACAAGAGGATATAGACCGGTACACACAAACGAGAACAGCCTAAAGACGCAACAAAAATAAAAAAAAACACAAATTCGAGTTCCACCCAATCCAATTGCTACATGAAAGGAACAACAAGACAGACTACTTGATAGGTCAATCAACAAAAACCACAAAAATTCACAATACCCAAAACCATATATTATAACTAACGTCCTTCATGAACAAACAGATGTCATAGGTGTGCTAACAGGAGTAAAAAACAAAACCCAAGTTGCAACGGAAAGGGGAATGGTAGTGACGCGCAATATCTACATTGAGGATGAAAGGTAAGACACATAAAAAAATTTAAACGTACCCTACAAATATCAAAACCAAAAAATAACCCAGATGCATAACAACCAGCAAGAAGTAAAGGCCACATTATGGGGAGAAGTTGCGGACTACATCAGCGAGGCTGATACAAAAGAAGCCGAAAACACGACAACCATTGTCATCACCTCAATAAGCGTACTGCGTTACAAAGGTAATAAATACTTAAATATGATGCCCTCGGGAAAAACAAATTATACTAATAAAGCCCCATTGCAGATGGATATCAACTAAGAAGCACAAACAGCACAAAGATATACATCAACCTGGAGATACCAAAAGCAGCAAACCTGCTCAAAAGGTAATAGTTAAAAAAAAACCAACAAGCAAAATACTTAATACCAAACAAACGAGGATTTTAACAAAATATACAAAATAAATGAAACAGGATTGCAACGCCGAGTCCCGTCCAACAACTAGAAAACAACACACAACAACAAACCGAGGACATTATGCAGGTAGACAGGAGGACATTAATGGAGCTGATAGGAATGGAAGACATTGACCCGGTAAGCAAAATTTACACACCTCCCTATAAAACAAACCACAATAAATGGAAAAAAAACCCTTTGCTGACAAAATAAATACACAGAAACAAACATTCACATGCCATGGCGCGATATCAGGAGTGCGAACAGATGTTGATTGGAGATATATCTCATGCCCTGCATATAGAAAAGGACTTGACAACGGCAACATTTGTCCTAAATGTGAAGAGGAAATACCATACCCAACACAAAGGTAATAACAAAATATCACAATTGATAACAAAAAACAACAACTAACAACATGACTATTACAGAGATACTTGCAACAATAAACGATGACATATCTGAAGCAAGCATTGTCATGTTTGACAAAGAGGCTGAGAAGGTTATCGGAAAACCCATCGCTAGAGTATTGAAAATCTACGAAAAGGTAACCTACTGCTAAACACTTCACAAAAAACCCAAACAACAACAACAACTAATAACATAAACTAAAAATGCAGGATAAGAAAAAGGAAAAAGTATTCGACATACTCCAAAGTTGCGTAGGGAAACGCTACACATTTAAGGTCACAATTGGGACAACAAACTATGGAGACAGAAGAGAGCTCAAGGTCGTAAAGGCATACAAGACCGACCAAGCCAAGGAGGTAAGAAAAACCCAAAAAAATACAACACAAACAATTAAGCAACAACTGAAACTAACAAAAAAAAACAAATTCAATACAGGGCGCTGAACCACCAATAAATGAAAAAAACAAAAAAACAGCGGAAGAGGCAGAATTGGGACCGCAAATCCACAGAGAAGACGGACAGAAGACAGTCGAAGAGTAAGTACAAACAAAACTAACATTCCATAAAACAAAATTAACCAAATAGAAAAAGAACATAAACCGAATTCAAACATGGCGTATGTTCATTATACCACAAACACCCGCGAAGCCAATGAAAAACAAATGGGAAACAATCAAGCGGCAACAAAGTGAGAAAGAAAACCACAATGAACCCGACAAAGGAGAAAATGAGAGCGTGCTTGACAATAACAAAGACCCAGGCGACAAGACGACAACCAAAACAAAGCACGGAAACAAGGGCGAAGAATGAAAGTAACAAAAACAACCGGATACATGCCACTCAATAGATAGCTACATCAAAACACGAGAGTAAAATGTTGTAGTACTTTCATGGTATATGTAACAAGATATTACAGAAACTAATACTCTCTCCTATTCACAATAACTGTCCCACTTTTCTATTAGATGTGAGGGGTATTATAATTAAATGGGATAATTATTTAGAATATGAGGGAATAATAAACAGTGAGCATATAAGGTAGCCCCTGTATTGGTCATATGTTGTACACCAACAAAAACGAATCAAATACATATACAAAAACAACGATAACCCCAATACCTAAATAGCCCTAATTTATTAAATCGCCCAAGATCTACCAAATACTAACTTAACTGGAACTGTACAGACAATATCCGTAAATTATATAAACAAAACTGACAATATAGAGTTCATAATTAAAGGACCAACAGTAACAACAAGCTTAATGCAACAACAAGTTTGAATAAAGCAATATCCTTTTCAACAACAACCCATCTAATACAAACCGATGGCCAACAGTCATCTCTCGATTACACAGGCGATCATAACTACTCGCGTGCTTGTTTAATTCTTTTTTTGTATGTTGAGCAATGAAATGGTGGTTGGAGGATTTAACGGAGAGAGAGAGAGAGTGAGAGAGAGAGAGAGAGAGAGAGAGAGAGAGAGAGAGAGAGAGCAACAGGGATCCTTCGTTGAATATGTAAGTCTGATAAAGGAGAAAAAAAACCTAGTTCAGTTCTCAACTTGATTTTTTAAATAAGGAAAAATTAAGTGCAGAAATCGAAAACTAGGGAAACGAAAAATAACTAAAGAAAACAAATACCCAGGTGGGCCAGAAAACCGACAGCCAAACCCGTCCAACAACTTACAGGCCTGACGGATTAGGAACGGGAACACAATCGAAGTACCTAAACAAAAAAACGCGTGATTCCACAGATCACAAAACTAGTTTTTATTCTTATATAAATATGGGAGATTATATTTTTATTATTAAACCAAAAAAGATGTTAGTTGGGACATGCCTTTTAAAACGTTTTTTTCCCTTATTTCCACGGTAGATTAGAAAACACAACCGAAAGTGGGGTAATCTCATTAGTCAAGACAGTCAGTCATCCCTCTTATCTTGCTCACACAATAAAAAATAAAAAGAGGACAAAAGCAGGTCCAGAAGAAGAGCAGTAAATAAAATCTTAGTGGTCTGCTTCGGATCTAACAATGTCGACTGATCCAATGAATCACCGAACTTCTCCAAGATTTACTAATCTCACTGGAAATGCTAACTTCACTGCCTGTCATAATAATAATAATAATAATAATAATAATAATAACTCCAAGAAAACTAGGAGCAGTAAAGCTTCTTGCCTTTCTTTCTTCATTGGTGATCCTATTCCTGATGAAGAAGCTCGCCTTCGATGGCCGTATCGCTATCAGAATAAGGTACATTGCCCTTTTTTTTTTTTTCAACAATGGCTCTTTAGTTGGCATTGTTCTTGCTGAAATGCTGTAAATGCATGTATTTTTGCATTTATATATCTTCACTTTTCATTCTCCAAAATATTATTTTATGAATCATCTTCATCTTCTCATAACTAAGATCAATATTTTATCATCGTATCCATCAATTTTGTATAATCTTTGATATATTTATCGTCATACTTGTAAAGGGGAAAAAAATCGGTATCCCGGTGAATAGTAAAGGCTATTTGGTAGCAATTAGTCCCCCTTAAGACAGTCACTTTCGTCTTAAGCTTAAGACAAACTAAATGTGACCCAATTTACAGTAAAATGTAACCATCTTTTGATTAAAAAGTTACCCGTGTAACATTTTGTCGTTAATTTTGCGATTTGGTAGAATGTTAAGAATATTGCTATTGCTAGTTAGCTTAGCTTGTTCCTTTCAAACTAATGGATGTCATCATTTGTTCTTAATTAACGTTTCCGCTATAGATGATGATATAATGTCATTCTGATTTTGCAGCGACAAAGAAAAAATGGTGGGAATTCAACCGCAGTGTAAGTGACCATTTGTCATTTTCATGTTAGTGTAATGTTTGATTTATTTTACATTTCTAAATGGATGGAAAAATCACTCTTCTTTTGCCCTTGGACTATAATGGAATAAATCAAGTTGGCTCATTAGATTTTTTGCGCTTCTTATATGGTGAAGTAGCTGTCGGTCCATAAGTCCATTACAATTCCTGTCACAACCTATCTGTGTTTTCAACTGAGTGGTAAAACTGTGTACATATGACCCACCGGTGCACTTGAGGCGCTGGCGACCTAGGTAACTGCTATCGACTGCATTTGGCAGTAGACCTTAACACCTTCGTACTTTTCGCTGTTCTGATTTTGATTCAACCAGCATACTTTTGTTGTTTTAGTGATGATGATGAAGACGAGTTGGTTTTGGATGTAAGATGCCATTATTCTCAAGCCAAGATTTTGAAGTGTGTTTTTGACATTGGCGACTGCGCATATGTAAAAGTTAGTGTTTCCTTCTCCTGTCATATTATGTACGTCATCTTTTGTGCCTACTGTTGGTTTCAGTAAACATTAAGGCTTTGAGTAGGCACAATATGTAATGATTATCATTGACATTTATATTATTAAGTTGTATATGTTTTAGCCAATCACAGCTGATAATATGTTTAAAGTTTAAGCTTGGCTCTTGCATGTGAAGTGTGAACCATAAGAACAAAGAATATATTTGTCACTGCTCTCATAAAAACAAGTAAATCCTTATATATGGACGTGCATCTCAAGCCTATTGAAAACTTTCTGAGGTCACTCCTTCTCAAGACTACTCCCAACAAACATGATTGAAAATGATGTTTCTATGTAATGGTCTTGAAGTAGGGAAGAGGTGAATTTGTTTCTGCAACTGAAATCTTAAAATTTGACATTGGGTATTATGCTTCTAGTAGGGGCTAACCAAAAGGAGAGGTGTATGCCTTGGTGCCGCTGTCTATCAATACCATTTATATATGCTTAATGACTACCTGACAAATTGTAACTTTCCAGTTCTTTTTCTATAACTCCTCCATTATGTGGCCAATGGTTATTTATGTCATGTAGGGTGAATTGAGGAAGAAGAACTTTGTTGGCAAAATTATAGAGTTCTTTAAAACCATGGATGATGAGGATTACTTCCGTGTTCAATGGTTTTATAGAGCTGAAGATACTGTAAGGACAAGATCTTCTCAGTGGTTTGATTCAATCTTCTTAACTTTCTTGTTTTAATGGATTAGAGTGAAATCATTAAAGGCAGAGAGCTAAGAAAAAATAAAGGCAGAGAGCTAAGAAACAAAGGTTTGTAGACTTTGATTGATTTGTTTTTGCTCTATTTCAGGTTATAGGAGATGAAGCAATGCCTCATGATGAAAAACGATTGTTCCTTTCGGATGTTATGAACGATAACCCGATAGATTGCCTTGTGTCAAAAGTCAAGATCATACAAGTACCTGCTAGTGTATGACATTGAATATTTCATAGATTGCATTACTTAATTTATTTGTTTGTCTACACTTTCTTCTTGTGTTTGACAAACGCCTGAGTTTTGATTGTGTGCTTTTCGCCTTTGAGATTTTGCAGGTGGACTTAAAACCGAAATCTCTTTCCGGCTTTGACTTCTACTACGACATGAAATACTTGGTCGATTATACAACTTTTTCTACAGTTATTGATGGTATGTTGGGAAGCTCAACTGTGACATGAAATATGTTGGGAAATTTTTCCTGCAGGTGTTTCTGTAACTATTAAAACAGTACACATGTTCACTGTCGACACTTTTTAGTCAATATGACTAATTTTATCGACATACATGAGTGATCAGTTGCCACTTTAGCCGGTCATGTTTCCCCTAGATTAAAAACTTGGTCTGTTTTCTTTATAAACAAAAAAGAGAAAAGAAAAAAATCTGCCCTTGGCCCCTGTTAAGGAGATTCAGATCATTTTTTACTGTGACTTGTGTGCTATAGTCTTTAGGAGTCTTTGTAGTTTTATTCTATGGAGCATTATATAATCTAT
The DNA here is from genome assembly GCA_009801015.1 of Silene noctiflora. Lineage (NCBI taxonomy): Eukaryota > Viridiplantae > Streptophyta > Magnoliopsida > Caryophyllales > Caryophyllaceae > Silene > Silene noctiflora. Next base: position 11,098 of record VHZZ01002216.1, read on the forward strand.
TTAGAAGAGGGACTCAATATTTATCATGTAAGTGCCAATTGCATTCTCAAGTATCAGTGTCTGATTTTGTTAAATGATTGGTTGCAGATGGAGTTGGCTTATCATCGTGTGATAGCATTAAAAGAATTCAGGAAGATTGTCTCAGTCCTAATTTCTGGAACTTTTCTAGCCCGAAGTTACATAAAGCTGAGATGGCATTATTAGATTTGTACTCAGGTTGTGGTGGAATGTCAACTGGATTATGCCTTGGAGCTAAACTTTCAGGCATTCATTTAGTTACAGTAAGTTATTGCATTCTTGTAATATTGTTTTTGATATGTTTGGTTCAATATTGCCTTTATTATTGATAGGTTGTGTGACTTTCGACTTTTTATAGAAATGGGCTCTTGACATCAATAAATCTGCCTGTGAGAGCTTGAGATTGAATCACCCGAATGCACAAGTGAGTTGGCCATGCTCTGTGTCAGACTAGAGATATATCTACAATGCAACTGGCTGAGTGACATAACATGTTTTTTCTTTTCAGATAAGGAATGAACCTGCGGAAGATTTCCTTCACTTGTTAAAAGAATGGGATAAACTTTGTAAACGGTATGTTGGGGAAGCAGGAAATAAGACTAGATCTTCATCTAGGACCCAGATGAAGTCAAAATCGCAAATGCAGTCTCGGAGAAGTATCGATTCGAGGAGTAAAAAAAGGAGCTCGTCTGATGAATATGAGGTTGCCAGTCTTGTTGATATTTGCTATGGTGACCCCAATGGAAATGGTGACAGTGGACTTCATTTTAAGGTAGGCTAAAAGACTGTCTTTGGCATATCAAATAGAATAGGATATTTGAAAGGAAGGTATATAATTTGTATCTAGCTAGAGGCATTGGAGTAATCATATAGAATGTAGGCCAAAATAATTATTTAGGGAAATCAAAGGCAATTTGCATCTCATTTGGTAGCATCTCTTCAAATTAAACCTTAAAGTCACGTTCTTCTATTTTACTCCCTCATCCCATATTGATAGTGCTCCTTGACTTTGGTGGCCAACTGTCAAGTGATGTCAACTTTGAATATTATTTTTTCCAAATATATGTAAAGATAAATTGTAACGTTTCTAAAACATTGTAACAATTTAAATTGTGTGAAAATGTTGGTCATAATCAGATATTGTTTAACCACCAAAGGCAGATGGGGAATGGGACACAAAATTTAGAATGTATAGAATACTATTTAGGGTTTGAGTATTATGTTGGTTTTGTGGTGCTGACGCCTAAGTGAACCATCTCTATGTAATTTTAGGTGCGTTGGGATGGTTACGGGCCAAGTGACGACACATGGGAGCTAATAGAAGGACTCAGGTATGCAGGTTTTAACGGAATTATTATTAGAGTACTTTTTCTCAGCTACCTGTTTATTTGTAAAGGTTTGCTTACAGATACATGTTCTTGTTAGTAACTGCCAGGAGCGTGTTGAAGAATTTGTGCTAAAAGGATATAAAAATGGACTATTGCCACGCCCGGTATGAGGTTATGATGAAATTTTCATCACTAAATGCTAGTTTACTCATTAAATAATCCATAGTAATATGCTTCTTCCCTTTGTTTTTTTTCTCCAGGGGGATGTCGATGTGATTTGTGGTGGTCCACCATGCCAGGGGATTAGTGGCTATAACCGTTTCAGGAATGTTGATAACCCGTTAGATGATGACAGAAATCGCCAAATTGTGGTCTTTATGGATATTGTGGAGTTTCTCCGGCCATCTTATGTACTCATGGAAAATGTTTGTGACATTTTGAGGTTCGCCAATGCTCAGCTTGCAAGATACGCAATTAGTAGATTGGTTCTTTTAAAGTATCAAGCAAGTCTCGGAATCATGGCTGCTGGGTGTTACGGCCTTCCGCAATTCCGGTTACGCGTTTTCTTATGGGGAGCTCATCCTAATGAGGCAAGTAACCCATTCCCTTTTCATATCGTAACAGTTTACACTTTTCTATTTTGACATGAACTCGGATTAAGATTGCTTGACACTTCTAGAAGTATTAGATGTGTGTATCTTTGTGCTCCAAAAGATTATGTATTGAAGGTTGATGTGAAAGAACTCTGGGAGATCGATGAGGCTCGATCTACTTAGCTTATTGTCATCGTAGTGTCGTTACATTTTTCAAAGTACAGGGCCATGCTGCCAAAGACTCACTTTCTCGGACTTTGGAACATGATGCAATAAAGCAAACCGACTTACTAAACCGTGGATGCTTATTGAGCCCTATAGCAGCTTACTACCTATCCATTTTACGTACAATTTTCATTTCTATTCATTTAAAAAAAAAAACTCTCGTCTCTGTTTTTACCACATGCCGAGGCTGCGTTTAAGTTTAGTTTAAGAAGACGTGCCTTGGGCGCGCTTATGCTAAAGGCTCCAAGTCATCTCTGTTTTGTGCACAAGGGGCCACACTGCCCCAAGCAAAACGGCCTTCTATGGAAGGTCAATATCTTTTTCTTGTAATTCTTCTATCCTACCCTTCCTGTTACCCCATTCTCCTTATCTTCCATGTCAGCCTTCTTTAAAGTCCAAAAAGGGTATTGTTGCACCAACATTTATTTAAAACACAAATTTGTCTAGAAAGCGGTGTGCCTTATGGGGATGGAGGCGCACACCTTCATTATGCGTCTTGCTCCTTGTCGTAAGAGGCCCTCCTTGCTTAAGTGCACCTTGTTCCTTTTAAAACTAAGCGTACAACCGCCCCCCTGCCATTGGGGCACTAGGGGTAAAAATGTTTTATTGTTGAGCATTTTGAATGTGACAGTGCCATCCCAAGAGACACTTTTCATTGCTTCTCAGTTGTAAGGAAATAAGAAAAGTACCCTAAATTCCTAAATGGTTATCTCATATCTGTAGTTAAATAAATGTCGTCATCCCATTTGATCACCTTTTGAGATTGCTTCTTGTGATTGATGGCTATATGGAAATGTTCCTATATTAAATTACCAAGTTTAGGAGATATCAAATATCTTGGGAGCAACCAAAAAGTATATGTGATCAATCTTTTTAGGCATAAGGAGTGACATTTGAATATTGCTTGTACCCTACAGAGATTACCACAATTTCCTCTTCCAACACATGATGTGGTGTTGAGGTACGGTGCACCATCAAAATTTGAGGTAATTTATCTTATTTATAGATCACATGACGAAGCTTTACTATATGTCTGTAGATGCTCCTTTTTAATGTTAGCATACCTTTTAATGTCTTAAGTCTTACATGCACACAGCGCAACGTTGTTGCTTATGATGAAGATCAATCACGAAACCTTGAAAAAGCCCTTGTTCTTGAAGATGCTATTTCTGATCTTCCACCAGTAATGCCTCTATCAACCTTCTATGTCAACCTTTTTGTTTGTCGGATACTTCTCTACTCTTGTATGCTTATTGAGTTAACTCTTTGTAGGTGACAAACTATGAAGGTCGGGTAGAAATGTCGTATAGAAAGCCTCCACAGACTGAGTTTCAAAAATATATTAGAGCAGATAAATGTGGTAAGTTTATCCGTGAATGAGTTACTTAGTAAGAATTTAAATTTGATTATATATCGTTAACATTTTTCATTTGTTTATCGCTCCCTCGTACTTGTTATAATAATGTATCCTTAAGAATCTTGACAACTTTGAAATATGTTGGAGTGATGAATCATACACAGATTTGCAATTCTATATTGGTAGGAAGAGCAATTTAGATTAGAAAGAGGAATTTAGAATGCTTTTACCAGTCATTGATGTCTTAAATAATCATTAATTCAAGAACACAGAAGCTTTGTTGCTTAATTGCAAGTTAAAAATACCATTGTAAAGTTGTGACAAGAGATGGATGCAGATGAAGGAAATCTTTAGGAAAGTTGTGACATGGAAAAAAAATGACCGTCATAACTTAGAATTGCCCAATTATTAAATTGGAATTCATTTATTTCTTTTTTCCTGCGATTGTTGTGTATAAGTTGATATCTGCTTGTTATTTTCCTGCGAATTGCCCAAAAATGATAGGTACTTCTCACTGCACCGTACATAGAAGATGTGTTCTCTATGATCATCGGCCTGAGCAATTGTCAGAGGATGATTACTTGCGGGTTTCAAAGATCCCGCATAAAAAGGTTATGAATGTTTCTTTCAACTTCTTTCATTATATCTCCCCAATTCAATCCATGAGTTATTGATTGAGGTATTTGCAGGGAGCAAATTTCCGTGACTTGCCAGGTCTAATTATTGGAAAAGACAATGTTGTTCGTAGAGATCCAACATCTGACATAAGATTGCCATCTGGGAGGCAATTGGTAACTTTTTCACTAATCTCTTTGCCTTCACTAGCTCTCTTTATGGAAATTTTTTATTAGTTCCCTTTCCGTGGGCCTTTCCTATACTCTTTTTTTAACCTTCCTGCACTCTACCTTAAAGAAGTGCAGGATTTTCAGCGTGTCTATCACGTAGTAGTTCCTTTGAGCTTGAAAAGTACCCCTACAAATTTCAAAATGTATTTGGGGTGTGACATTAATTTTGAAATTTAATGAAAATGAAAGAGGTTGCTTTGCTCTAATACAATAATTTGTTTACCCTCTGAGAAGAGCTGCCTCCTACATGCACAATCTTGTTAATACACACAGTTTTCTACAATTGAACAGGTTCCTGATTATGCAATAAACTTTACGGAAGGGAAATCTTTGAGGTACGTATATTCTCATGTTTTACCTAATTAGTTAAAAAAACTGTGAAATACTACTTCGATAAATTATTTTTTATACCCTAATCAACATTTCGAAAGATACTGCTTTTTATTTATTTTTTTATTTGAACTGTCGACCATTTAAAGTTGTTTTGAAAATGTTGCTACAAATTGATTTTCCTGTGAGAATTAACAAGTTATTCAGGTCATTTGAACTGTTTCAGGCAAAAACTATTTTTATGACCAATATACCCCTTCTAATGTCTATTCATATGTATATGTCAGTCATTATACCTGCTTCACTCCTGGTGCGTCACTCACTTCTCCTCCTCCTCCTCTCCTGCTTATTTGGTCATCATACAAATTGTTCTTCACCATCTGCAAAATAGCATTAGATGATGGCTACCAAGTGGTTGCGCTTCTTTCTATTGCGAAGTAGTAGTCATTCAATGCAATTTTCATCGCGGTCATTCAAAAACAACTTTTTTTTCTTTTTGCTAAGAAGGCTGTGTACATCCGACCCCCCCTTACCATGGAATTTGCGGGAGCAATTGAGACACTAAGATAATGCTGTTAATTTTGCATTAGGTTCTTTTTTGGAATTTCTTAACTAAATTGAACAAAATTCTAATTTTGGGTATTAGCTTAAATGGGCGAATCAAAGAGAAAGGAAAATAGAAATAAAGGTGAGTTAAGAAACATACGATAAACAAGATCTGATTAGGAAAGAACGAGAGAAGGTCAATGTTGTGGGAATTAGCTTAACCGGGTGAACAAAAAGAATGAAGATAGATATGGAGGTGATTAATAATCTTACAATAACTGAAACTAGATTTTGAAGACGGAACATAGAGAATTCATGAAGGAGGGGGAGCGATGAGTATAAAGAGACAATGTATCAAGCAGAGTATAAATTCCAAAGTGAAATTGGCCGGAAAACTCAAAGAGTGACGGGAGATTTTTGTTTTATTGTCCAGTTTGGACAAGAGGGTAACATATTGTTTACAAAAATGTCTTATTTGGTAGTAGTTTGAGAAAAAAGAAATTATACTCCCTCCAATTCAATCCATTCTACCCATTTGACTTTTAACGGCTTTCATGAAACACTTTGACCCTGCTTTTTCCATTACTTTCCAGTGTTGAAATTGTATTTTTGTAAAAGACATGATTAGTACACATGTAAATATGTTAATATCATACTTAAAATTTTCATAGTTCTCTAAGAAAAATGAAGATCAAAATTTGATACAGTTGACTCAAATAGTGATGGGGTAGATTGGATTAGATAGGAGGGAGTATTAGGTAGTTGTTTGAAAAAGTACTTCCTCTATCCATTTCTTAAACGTTCTACTTTTCGTGTTTTGTCTATTATTTGTGGTCATGTGACTTCTGGTCCCCTGCATTTTCCAGCACATATTATTGAATTCGTGAATATTTGTACCCAATGAAGTAGGCACATAAAAACTGGATGAAGTTGTAGACTTGTGTGGTCTTTCTCTTACATATAAACCTTTCAAACGTAGGAAATGATAATCATAAACCATCAATCACAACTAGTTCTCAGTTGACTCACTATCTTCAATTCTACATGACAAATTTCTCAGACCATTTGCTCGACTATGGTGGGATGAGACGGTGCCAACATTATTGACAAGGCCAGATCCTCACTGCCAGGTAGCGCCTTTGATGTGTTCTTATTCTACTTAAAAGTACATATCAGTAATACACGGTCTCATCATGTATCGATTTCTAGGCGATTTTGCATCCCGAACAGGACAGAGTTCTTACCATCCGAGAATTTGCAAGATTACAAGGTTTCCCAGATTATTACACATTTTCTGGGAGCGTGAAGGAAAGGTCAGTATAGCATTGCCTCAGTCTGTTATTGTATGTGTAAGAATGTGAATTGCTTTCTCCAATTTCGTGGGTTTTGTAAAATTATGTAATATGTAAATCGTTGCCCATGCAGGTACTGTCAAGTGGGAAACGCGGTTGCGGTTTCTGTTGCTAAAGCCTTAGGGTATACCATGGCTATGGCTGTCCAAAAGCTGGCCGGGAAGGGCACTCTAATGACTCTCCCGCCCAAGTTCTCTTACAGCACAGCAATTGAATATTTTAAGACTCCGAGTGAAGAGGCCGATGCTTCTTTGGAGAATTCTCCGATGTGAACAAGAATTACACTGTAATTCTTTCGGGTTAAAAGGAGCTGTTGTGCTAGTGTCCTTGGTCGTCTTGACTGTTTGGTATACTCTGTTGAACATTTATCATGAATACCCCAAATTTGCTGGCAGGTTATTTGGCAAACCAAAGTAGTGTTAATTTGCAGAAGTTCCATTCATTTGCACAAGTTAAAATTATTTACTTTTTCCAATTAATTATGAGAAAATTCTTTTCTAACCAAAAATTATGACAAACCAAGAAACACTAATGTCTTCTCAGGATAAATTGATAAAATCGTAAACACACAGGGCTGTATGGCATGCATTAAAAAAAAACTGAATTTCCAATAATCAAAATCCAAACAAATAATCTTAAAGTTACACGACATTATATCTGCAGAAAGACCATCTTTGTTCGGGCCATAAAGCATAGAAAAACGGAATTCGTTGATGAAGCGATAATTAAATATTGTTTTTGTGAAATTAATATGTTGATCCATTCACTTGTACTATGTTTATCTCCAAATTAGTTTTAAACCCGTGCAAAAATGCACGGGTTTGCAATTAAAAATTTGAATAAATAAATAAATCTATGAATAATGTATAATTAAATTTATATCATATAATTAAAGTGAGTATTTAATAGATTATGCTCTATATATGTAAACAGATTGGACCGAGTGTGCGAGTGACAGCGTTATATAATGTTACGCGGAAGTTTTAACTTGGAATCATTTCATTTTATTTCTTTTCCGCAAACCTAAAATCAAAACACTTCTCCCTCTACCTCTCACCTCCCTACCTAACCTTCAAGTCTCTACCTAGAAGACTTCCATGGGATTGGATGCGTGCGTCAGTTCCAGTCTAGTCACTTGTAAGGTAAGTCATCGTCACCATCTGTAGGTTTTGGGTTAGGGTTATGGTTGTGTGTAATCTGGTTGTACCATCATTGTAGGTGTCGATAGAGATATTCTGTGATCGTGTATGCGATGATCGGTGCTTCTTGGGTTGCTGTCCAGGTAGAGTTTCTCTACTCAGTTGATTGTAGAACAGTATGGTGTATGATGTGACGATCTTTATTGTTACCTTATGATTGAGCTATGTTGTTGTTATGGTATTGGTATTTTATTGGTATTGGTGTTGGTATTGTGAGCCATTGCGATAGATGGTCTCACCCTCATTGTTCGCCTCTTGTGTTTCTCGACGCAAGGGGGATGTGCACATTAATGGACATGAGTTCACTCGTTGCGATGAGCGGGGCTGAGGTGGTACGGCTGCGGTCCCCACTGGCGGTGTGGATTACCTGTTGCAATGGGGAATCTGGCAGAGCTATAAACCTCGGTGTATAGTCGGTTACTGGTTACTATGGAGTATGGAGATATTGGTTTCAGTTACTGTAGATGTGTATGTTTCGCTATTATATCGTATTGTTATACAGTTGACCGACCCCGTTTATGTTTGTAAAACTGTGATGATCCATTCGGGGATGGTGAGCAGGATGATTGCAGGTTTAGTTGATCATATGGATGCAATGCTGCTTGGGTGTATGCTATGGGTTGAAAGATCGTCTGACGTAGTGATACCTGTAGTCGGTAGTAGAGTCATCAGTTGTATTTATCTTTTAGCATGTATAATTGAGTTGTTGTTCAGTCTTCGTTGTAAACTCGTAATGTATTTAATAAAAGTTCTTGGATGGTCAATTGATATACTTACCTCGGGCAACCGAGATGGTAGCGCCCTTGGTTATCAGGGAAGGCCTAGTTAAGGCTCCTTTGTAAGTAGGGGTATTACAAAGTGGTATTAGAACGGCGATTTTGGAACCTGTAACCAATGAACCTAATGAACGTAGGGTGTCAGTAAAAATGAACCTGGTGTATGTATGTTGGGAGCTCCATGTGTTTGGTTTTGGGTGAGAAGGCACCCTCATTCCAGAATCCCGGCCCCAATATGCTTAAGCCAACAACCTCGGGGTGGGATTTTGTGTTGAAACTGCTTGTGTATTATGTGCTGAATATGCTTTCATTGTATGCGGTTATGTGTAGCTAATAGAAACGTGACATAGTATGAGGTAAGAATGATGAATGGTTGCTTGATTATCTTGGGTCACTTATTATCGGAAAAAGGCATTAAGGTTGATAGAGCAAAGGTTGAAGTAATAGAAAAATTAACTCCACCATAAATGTCAAAGGGATGAGGAGTTTTCTAGGGCATACGGGATTCTACCGAAGATTTATAAAAGATTTCTCTAAAATTGCAAACCCGCTCACTCAACTATTGCTCAAAAATGGCCTATTCGACTTTTCCCATGAATGTATCAAAGCGTTTGAAAAGATCAAGGAAGCCTTAATCTCGGCACCAATCATACAACCCCTTAATTGGGAGTTACCATTTTAGATTATGTGTGACGCTAGTAACTATGCCGTTGGCGCGGTTCTAGGCCAACGGGATGGTAAAGCACTTCATGCCTTCTATTACGTGAGCAAAACCCTTGATGCTACACAAGTCAACTATGACACAACGGAGAAAGAAATTATTGCCATAGTCTATGCATTAGACAAGTTCCGCTCTTGCTTGGATCCAAGGTAATTGTGTTCTCGGATCATTGTGCCCTCAAGAACCTTTTGGTGAAAAAGGAGTCAAAGCCACGCTTGTTGAAGTGGATATTGTTACTCCAAGAGTTCGATTTGGAAATAAGGGATAAGAAAGGAGCGGAGAACGTAGTAGTGGATAATCTATCAAGGATTCGATTTGATGTTGATGGGGAAGATACACCAATTAATGATTCCTTCCCCGATGATGTTCTAATGGCTATCCACACCCAACTAGAGACACACACCACTCCATGGTTTGACGATATAGCCAATTACATTGTTGGAGGAGTACTCCCACCGGGTTTGAACCACCAACAAAGGAAGAGATTCCTTTTTGAAGTGAAGCAATACTTTTGGGATGACCCGAATTTGTACAAAGAATGTAGTGATAGCTTGTATCGAAAGTGTGTAACACAATGGGAGGTCAAAGGAATTCTAGAAGGTTTCTACTCATCCCCATATGGAGGTCATCATGGAGCTAGAAGAACGGTTGCTAAATTTTTGCAATCGGGGTTCTATTGGCCTACTATGTTCGAAGATGCCCGTGAGTTCATACTCCAATTCGATCCTTTCCAAAGAACGGAAAACATATCATGGAGAAATGAAATGCCCAACCGGGGAATTCTAGAAGTTGAGATCTTCGACGTTTGGGGAATCGATTACCAAGGACCGTTTATATCAACGCAAGGAAACAAGTATATTCTCGTTGCTGTCGACTACGTGTCTAAATGGGGTGGAAGCAACTCCTACCCCAACCGACGATGCAAAAGCAGTGACCAAGCTTTTGAGAAAAATAATCTTCCCATGGTTCGGAGTTCCAAGAGCATTGATAAGCGACGGAAGAACACACTTTCTTGAGAAAAATATTGCATCACTCTTGACAAGGTACGGAGTACAACATCGGACCGGCTTGGGATATCATCCTCAAACAAGCGGCCAAGTTGAGGTTTCCAATAGGGAAATAAAGCAAATTCTTGAAAAGGTTGTCAACAAAACTAGAAAGGATTGGAGCATGAAACTCGATGACTCTCTTTGGGCTTATAGGACGGCCTATAAGACACCTATAGAGGCATCACCCTACAAGTTGGTCTATGGCAAAACGTGTCACTTGCCAATTGAATTGCAGTACAAAGCTTTTTGGGCAATCAAAGCTCTCAACCTTAACCTCAAGCTAAGTGAGGAGAAGAGAATCTTACAAATCCAAGAATTGGAAGAATTCCGACTTCACTCTTATGAGAATCCAAAGATCTACAAGGAGCGCACTGAAATGCTCCATGATAAAAGAATCAAACAAAAGGAGTTGCATAAGGGAGACAAAGTCCTTCTCTTTAACTCAAGGTATAGACTCTTCCCCGGAAAGTTGAACTCACGGTGGTTGGGCCCTTTTGTTTTCGCCGAAGTGGGGAAATATGGTGACTTCGAGATAATATCGGACAAAGGAGAAATATTCAAAGTTAGTGATCAAAGAATCAAGGCATACTATGAAGGTGCTTTCATAGGGGAGGTTGAGGCTATCCGCCTCGAGTCTCTCCCACCATGAAGAAGCATTTGACAAGGAGGAGAGTTTGGTGGAGTCCTACGTTAAACCACAACTTGTACATATACTAACCCCCTAACTTGTACATTTCCATCATTGCATTGCATTTATGTGTCATGTTACACTTGTTGAATTTGAGAGCAAGTAAGGGAGGGTTGCAAATTGTGTTTGAAAGCTTGTAGAATGCACAAGAAAAGTGTGGGGAAGTGAGGCCTCGGCTAAACAACCCCAAGGAATTGAAACCTCATGATAGGAAATTTTAAAAGAAAGATATAATCATGGATAAGAAGGACCCCCACGAGTTGGCTTCAACTCGTGGGAGTTGGGGCCAAAAGAATAGAAAGAAAGCATCATGACGCATAACTCGAGCGAGCGCAACTCAGCTCGAACAAGCTGTGGAGCAACTCGTATGAGTCCCTAAGAGCTCGTGCGAGTCCCACTCTGTGAAAAATAGCATTGGCACCCTGCTGCATAATTCGAGTGAGCTCAGCACAGCTCGAGCGATTCAAGCAACTCGTTCGAGTCCTTCAGTGCTCGCGCGGGTCTTATACTGGAAAATGTGCACTGTCGTCCAACTCGCCCTAGTTCTCGAGAGCTCGAGCGAGTCGCTCTGTCTCAGCACCCAAAACGCGGGATTCTTCTCCTTCCTTACTTAAAAACACTTTATAAAAAGACACAACCCCTCCCATACAAAAACACCCTCTCCTCAAAAACTCAAAGAAACATAACCCCGACCAACCAAACATCAACAAAGCACATAACTTTCAACTACCAAACTCAAGATCTAGACACAAGTTAAGATATGAAAGGAAAAAGAAAAGCCATCCCTACCAAGAATAAATCTTTAAGGCTAAGGGGAAGCTCTTCCACCGCAACTCACAATCAAAGGAGAAGTGAAAACGAAGAAATAATCGAATTATCGCCATTAAAGGGATACCCTTAGGTTCAATTTTCCAATGAAGCTCAAAATATCACAATTACCCGGTTGATTGGTAAGAACGTCATTCCTACTAAATTTGTTAATGAAGTCACCTTATTGAAGTTAGATATTAGAGAGCAAACAAAGTATTTATTTGAAGACCTTGGCCTTTCTCTCGTGTTTAGCTTGCATGAATTGACTTACAAGCGACTTGTACTAGAATTCCTTAGTAGCCTCCATATCTCTACCCTAAACAAAGTCATTCGCTTTGAATTTCGATTGGAAAATGTGACTCGAATGCTAACCTTGGTGGAACTCGCTAACATTCTTGGTTTGGATGTAAGCTAGTTGACCTAAGGGATATGATGTAGGACCTTTGTGGAGAGCCTTAATGGTTCGTGATTTGACCAAATATCGGGATTGTTTCTCCTTTTCAATCTAAAACCCCATCATCCGTTACACATATCGTTTCATTACAGGTACTATCCTTGCTAGAAGGGACTCTGCCATGGTTAATGAGGTTGACCTCGACTTCTTCGAGTCTTACTAGAAAATATAAGGAAAGAGCGAGTACCTTTTCAATGCTCCCTATGTGCTTTTAGAAAGATGGGCGAGATTTTCAAGTGGGAACGAAGGCTCAATGAGACATGTTGTCAATGGGGGTTTAATCACTAGACTTGCCATGCATTTCAACCCAAACTTCAACCATAATCGCTCTTATATTCCAATTCTGGGTAACACATTGATTAATGAGGATCTTCTTCATCATCACCACCATTGGATTCGATGTGAGGAGGGAAATAGGATCTTATGGTTAACCAAGGGGTGTTCCCCAATTGAGATACCGCGTGAAGGTTTTCCGCGTGTGACATCACGTTGGGAACCTCTTTCTCGAGTTCCTGCCTATCTTGTGTTGGGCATTGTAATCACAACCTCCTTGAGGACTAACCTTCCCCCGAGACGACAAGAATCACCCCCAAAGCAAAATGACAATACAACCTCGAAAGCAATCACAATTCCCTCTTATCCGGTTGAATATGAAGAATACCGGAACCCCAATCCTCTCTTGACACCCAATGAGGATTACACTACCGGCCTTCTAAAAGATTTGCACCGCCAACTCTTCCAAGACCGAGTTGACCTCTATTATGCCATTTACCCATGGCTACATGAACAATTTGCAAAGGGGAAGATAACTAGAGAAAGTTCCCTTCCCTCTTGGGCAAGAGTGGACTTTATATTTCAAAACTTAACTCAAGGTGATGAGGGCGGAGAAGGACGTGGAAGAAGTGTGGGTGCGGGAAACTAAGCTCCAAATGATAAAGATACGGTTGAACTTGATAGTGATGGAGATGTCTTTGTAGATGTACCAACGGACGACGAGGATGAGTCCGCCATTGCCAAAGGCGGAATGTGAAAGTAGGAAGAGATGGCCCAAAGGAGAACAACTCACATGTAAAGGTAATGGCTCTCACAAGCATTACACTTTGTCCCACTTTTGTGAGTCTCCTACACGTCCTTTGGTCTCTCTTTTATCTCTTAATCAATTCTTGTAACTATTAAAAACTTACCCCATGCATTGCATACATAGCCTTGTGGCCAAACTTCTTTTCCTCTACACTAGTAATAATGTTGTAAATGGTTTGGGGAAGTTTGAGCACAAGCAAACCCGAGTCAATTCAAATTGGCTCTCCGAACAATATAAAGCATGCATCACTTAGCATAGTTTAACTTAGTTTGCATCACTTGTATATATCTATCATATAGTCTTTGCATGGTTAGAGCATTCATGCATTTGCATTTTGCATTTCCCTTGCCCACTTTTGTATATTGAAGAAAATGTCCAGATTAAGTGTGGAGATGAGAATTATAATCCCAAAAACTAATAAAAATTTGAAAAACTTGAAAAATTTAAACATGTTCTTTTTCATAAAAAACAAAACTCTTAAAAACTTCAAAATTTTCAAAAAGCCAAAAACATGTTTTTACTTTATAGTGTATAGCTTTAGAATTATATATACTTGTGTTTTTTACTCTTCTCACATAGGGACTATACCACATTCGAGACATCTCTAGGGGATGCATGAAGAGCCGCATGGYATGATCGTTTCATTCTCTTATCCCTACTCTTTTTATGTTAATTACAATGTGGTGAACTTTTGCATTGCGGCTTGGTTACAATGTGATGTTAGGAGATATATTTAGATTACTTGCCATTTAGTTTGTTAGAGAATATGCATTAGATTGTATATATGTAGTTGCATCATGGCATATAACCTTCATTTAGGTAATTTTTTGTGAAAATGCCTAAATTGGGAAGCTTGACAAGTGTATATATAAGGCCCTTGTAGATACTTTTTTCTCCTTGAGACTTTGTTTACTAAAATACATACAAGACACCCTAGTTTGTGTCATACTAATATCTTTTGTCCCATGAGCTAAGGCCTAGTCAAGGGTCTGCATGTTAGTCAGCTTGTCCAACCATATGATGTGATATGGACTCGATAAACTTGTCTAGGTGACCTTGATTGACTTGGTTCTTTGGCAACCCAAAAATAATTTCATTATTAAGTTTGTAATGCTCATTTCAAAGTTTTTATTGTGGATATATAAATATTAAAGCGAACCTCAAATATTTTGTAAAGTGTAATGCCACAAAGTGAATTGTTTTTGATGGAGGCGTACCACTTTGATGTGCTTTGAAGAGGAATTCATTGAATTGGGCCCCCATATGGTTGTGAATTCGACCACTCAAAGACAGAGGGACTATCACCTGTTGCCTAATAAGCGATTGGCGAAAGCAAAGGACATTATTAAGCGAGGGACAAATCCCATCTAAAGTTTTGGAATGTGAAAGTGAATTGAGGTCAAGTTTTGAATGATAGTCAAATCCCCTTTTGTTTAAAGAATTGAGCATTTCTTTCCCTAAAAATTTTTTTTATGCCACCTTGTCGAACTTGGGATGATCCTTAGCCTTTACACTTGTAGAGAATCCGAGACTTGTCATGTCACATGTCACTATCATCATAGGGATCATCCTTCCATCTCGTTCGATCGCCCTTGACAAAAGCATTTAGCGATTGTGGACAAAAGTAGCCTAGTTTGACACCACTTGGAGGTGACTTGCCTTTTTCCTCTTAGACTTCGTGAATTGGAGAACTAGTATTTACGATGGAGTGTGTACCCTTACATTGCTTCCCATTTAATTGATATCCGCCACTTTGATGAGGAAAATGGCTATTCTTTAGTAAATTCATCCTTTATTTTATTTATGTTCTTCATGTATGATGCATCGCCATTTTGGCAAGCCCCAACTTGCCTTGCAAGAAGACACCATACCTCATGGATGCCTTGTCGTGAGTTGAAGGGGCGGAGTGAGACCCGCTAATTGTATCACATCGGCTATGTTATTTGATTAGTTAAATAAAGGTCTTAATTTTGGTCACCTCTTTACTCGAGACGAGCAAAGGTTCGGTTTGGGGATATTTGATGTGACTCGTATTTACGCACATTTAGTCCCCTAACTAGCCTCGTTCTACATGCTTTTATGTATTCATTAGGGTCGTTTCTTATCTTTAGCTACCTATTTGCTATTCTATGAGGTTTTGATGCGTTTTGTAGGCGAAGAGTGCCAACCTTGCATTCTCGGAGCATTTCGGAAGCTAACTTGATCGCACTTAACGACCAAGAAATAAGGAGAGACCGAGACTAAAGACCATAGTATATATAAAAAGTATTTAGGCAATGATAGAGAGCCCATGTAACACTCCAAGAGATTGAGAGGAAAGTTGTCCCACATAGGGAAAATAAGGAGCTAATGAGATATTTATAAATGATTCCACCCACCACTTAGTAACAAGGCCTTATAATTTTGAGCTTAAGTGAGGACAAATAATAGGCCCAAAGGTACACATCCCTTCTTATTGGGGTTGTGTTACGATGGTAGTGGGTCGGGTTGTTATAAATGGTATAAGAGCAACCCTGCGACAGTGGGGTAGTGACCATGTGGTCAGGAGTACCCCGTTCACCCACCTAGAAGGGGCGGATTCTGGGCTTGGCTGTGGTCAGCTCTGAGGCCCAACGAGGACGTTGTGTTCTTTAAGTGTGGGAGTTTGTAACACTCCAAGAGATTGATATGAAAGTTGTCCCACATCGGGAAAATAAGGAGCTAATGAGATGTTTATAAATGATTCCACCCACCACTTAGTAACAAGGCCTTATACTTTTGGGCTTAAGTGAGGACAAATAATAGGCCCAAAGGTACACATCCCTTCTTATTGGGGTTGTGTTGAGATGGTGGTGGGTCGGGTTGTTATAGCCCATGAGTTCTACAGAGCCCCAACGAGTTGTGGGGCAGCAAGGCCAGGAAGCATAGGTGCTGAAGGGAGACTCGTTCGAGTCCAGCCAGACTCGTGCGAGTCCCAGACCAACTCGTGCGAGTTCCCCTCGACTCGCGCGAGTTCCACGGCAGCATGCCTCAATGTTCAAAGCAAGGACTCGCACGAGTCCTCCTGGCTCTAACACTTCTTTTGATCCTCTTAAGGGCTTAATCGTCATTTAAGCCCTTAGTTTACCCTAATAATTTTACTTAGAATAAATAGCCTATGTTATTGAGGATTTTAGATACATCCTTAGAGACTATCTCTTAGCTTAGATTAGTTTTAATTACATTTGAATCCTTTCCTTGTTATTCAAGCAATCTTAGATATAGTTTATAATTGATGAATTCTAGGGTTTTGGATTGAGGAATTGACAACTCTTCATCATTAATCAAAGCTTTCTTCTATTGTTCTTCCATTTCATTATTCATCTTAATTTGGTATAACCTGCTTACTTTTACTTAATCATTTACTTATTCCTTTGTTTTTTTACTTCATTTTATCATCATGTTTATGCTTGTTAAGATGTTTGACACCCTCTATGACATGTTTAACATGATGATATGTGAGTAGTCCTCTAGATCGGTTTAGTGGGGGATTAGAGGAGTAACCATGGGTTAGATTTATGCTTTTTGAGTTCATATGAATGATTGTTTGTTATGTTCTTCAACTTATGCACATGTTATATTTGATGAAATGCTTGATTGACAACCTAGCATGATTCTCTATCTCTTTAACAAGACTTGTAAGACATAAATCAACTCGAGGATTGTTAGACCATGCATATGTTGAATAGGGAGAATAAAGTCGTCAATGTCGTAAGCTATAAATCAACTCGACTACGAGACCTAAGTCTTCCTAGGGATTGTAAGATATAAATGAACTCGATCCCAACATAACTACAATCATTTACTGGACTCATTACTATGATTATACCATGTTTCACCTATAAACCCATGACACCCTAGTGCCTTTAATCAATTGTTTACATCTCCATCCTTAATTGCATGCTTTGTTATTTAATTTAGTTACATTTTCGTTTTAGTATTCTAGCTTTCATCTGAACCCAATTTGTGACAAAAAGACATAGCTACTTGCATTTGATAATTGTTTGCCAACCCGTCCTTTGGGATCCGACCTCTACTTGCTACTTGCTAGTTAGTTGAGTATAAATATTGTTTGATAAGGTGTGATGACTAAAGCTTTACATCAGTGACAACATTTATGACATGCTAATCATGATGTGTAGTGATTAGTTCTCTAGCTAGGGTTGGTGGGAGGATTCGGGGAGTAACCATGAGTTAGATCTATACTTTATGAGTTCATATGAATGGTTAACTGTTGTGTTTCACTTATGCACATATTATGTTTGATGAAATGCTTGATTGACAACCTAGCATGATTATTTATCCTTTTAACAAGACTTGTAAGACATAAATTAACTCAAGCATTGTTACACCATGCATATAGTTGAATAGGGAGAATGAAGTCGTTGTAGGTGTTGTAAAGCTATAAGCTCGGCTCTGGGACCTAAATCACTCTAGGGATTGTAAGACATAAACTAAATCGATCCTAACACAACTACAATCGTTTACCGGAATCATTACTATGATCATACCATGTTTCCTCTATGAACCCATGACACCCTAGTGTTTGTTAATCATTTGCTTACATCTCTATTTACTTGCCTTGTTATTTCATTTGTTTACATTTTCTTTATAATAGTTTAGTTTACACCTCAAACCCACATTGTGACACTTGCATTCTTAGAGTAGATAGACTTAGAACCTAAAACACACCGTTCCATGGATCGACTCTGACTTACCACTTGCTAGTTGTTTGTTGAATTTATAAATATTGTTTGATAGGGTGTGACGACTTAACCACCATCATTGATCTAATGAATGCTAATATTTGATTTGAATGACTGCCCAACTCATTTAGCCAAATAACTCTAGAAGCGCGAACTCAGAACACCCATCATTGAAGAGACCAAACGTAGGTACTGACCAAACACCTCAAGAACTTAGGATAGGAACTACCCTTAACCCTTCGGAAAGGCAACAATTCATCAACCTCTTGCTCGAATACAAGGATGTATTCGCTTGGTCCTTAAAAGACATGCCCGGGATTGATAGGGATATTGCCGAGCACAAGAGACCCATTAAACCCAAATCCAAACTCGTAAAGCAAAACCTGCGCCTCATGCGCCCAGAGTGGGCTTGAAAATCAAATAAGAGGTTGACAAGCAATTCAAAGACGGATTCATCAAAGTTTCCGAGTATTATAAATGGGTGGCTAACATTGTCCCCATGCCTAAAAAGGATGGGAGAATCTAGGTTTGTGTTAACTTCATAGACCTAAACAAAGCGAGTCCAAAAGACGAATTCCCTTTACCACACGTCGATATCTTGGTAAACAATACCACTGACACACCCTTTTATCATTCATGGATGGATATGTCGAGTAAAGCCAAATCAAAATGGCAGAAGAGAACATGCACAAAACTGCATTCAGTACACAGTGGGGCACATATTGCTACACTGTCATGCCTTTCGGTTTAATCAACGTCGGATCAACTTATCAGAGAACCACCACCACTATCCTAAACGACATGATTCATAAAGAAGAGGAAGTGTATGTTGATGACATGATCGTCAAATCAAAGGTACGAGATGGCCATGTCGACGCCCTTCAAAAATCCTTCGCCCATCTTCGGAAAATACAACATGCGAGTAAATCCTCAGAAGTGTGCATTCGGGGTCACCTCCGGAAAATTTTTGGGACACGTTGTCAGCAAAAAAGGCATAGAAATCGATCCAACCAAAATCAAGGCTCTCCAACGGATGCCTTGACCTAAAAACGAGAAGGAGATTCGGGGATTCTTGGGCTAAGTTCAGTACATTTTCTGGTTCATAGCCAAGCTTAACATGATTTGCGAGCCTATCTTCAAAAAGCTTCGCGTTTCCGACCACACTGACTAGGACGATGGCTGCCAAAAAACCTTTAAAAGGATAAAGGAAATCCTATCCAAACCGCCCGTGCTTATGGCACCACAATAGGGTATACCGACACCGCCATGGGAGCTATGCTGGCACAAATAGTCAACGGCAAGAAACGAGCCATTTACTACATTAGCAAAAAGTTCGTCGAATACGAAGTCAAATACACCCAACTGGAGAAAACATGTCTTGCCCTGGAATGGTCCACAAAAAAGCGGCGACATTACATGCTTAGCCATACGGTCCACATCTATTCCAAGATGGACCACATCAAATACATCTTTTAAAAATTCATACTAAACGAAAGACTCTCTAGATGCACACTCATGCTAGCCGAGTTTGATCTGAGGTTCGTACCCCTCTGTAGATACCTCGTTTCTGCACCCTTCGCCAAGCACCCGATGATGATTGGGCTGCATGTTTAATATACGTAGCGTTAATATGACATTCCATTAATTCGTCGATAAATGATTGCCTAAATGGCCGTGTCAGCCCCTTTGTCGTCATCTACGTGCCGATACGGTCGTTTTGACAATAATTAGAGTGCATTTGGAGTCCGGCGTCAAAACCTCTCTGAAACCCGAGGCCTTAAATCCCTAGTCAAAAGCAATATGCTTGACAAAGGTAAGTATGTCATAATATGTCGAGATTATGTCTCATGTTTAGTCCCATTTTACTTCCTTAAGCTTAACTTATGTTTACATTACAAAATGTGCATTTCATATTAGCTTAATACGACAACCTGACCTTTAGGCTCATTTTATGAGGTGATTCCGTCTTTTTTGGGTCTTTTCTATTTCACATAAAATTCTAGATCTTTCTTTTAGCTTTCCAACGCCACCGAAATCACCTTAATCCGAGTCTTGTAGAGAAAGTTATGCCTAAAATACGACAGGCTGTCAACGCGTTTTCTTGCAGCGCAGGAAACCGCCCTAGAGAGGACGCAACATTTGCTGCACCTCTTCCCCAGGGTGTTTCTCAGCTGAAAATCAAAGTCGGCTTATTCTTTTCCTAATTTCGCCGTGACTCTTCTAGATCTTTTTCCGAAACCCTACCTCGTGATTAGTATAAATAGAGACCTTCGCCTCACATATTCTTCACGCAAGTGTCCGCCCCTTGTTTTCTCTCTTTGCATTCTAAGACCACGTTCTATTTCTACGACGCCTACGTGCTTGAGCATTCTCGAGCACGTAAGCCTAGATCATTCTAGGTACCAGTCACGTTTTGCATAGACCTACCAATTTGACCACTACACTCAATCAACCTAATTAATCAACTTGTTTTCTAAAATCCTTTTTAAGGGCATCTTCGTTACATTGTCGAATTAAGTCGTTTTTCTCTTCGCAAACATGTAAGTCTGAGGGTGTAAATCCCACTTTGTATTTTATCTATTGTACTTGTGTATTTAAGCTTATGTAAGAGTCTACGCCATAAGTATGTCTTTAAATCTGTAAGTTTTCAAACCTTTTCGATGAATGAGCAGGGAAAGACCGTCGAGAAGAATTGCATCAGCAGATGCGCCTTTTGGAATAGACGCAGCATCTGCTGCGCCTCTTCCAGAGGTTGCCTAGTCTGCTGCAGCTCTTCTTCTTCTTCCTCGAGTACCAATTGATTCGTCTTTTCTGTTTTCTTTTCTTTTTCCAGATTGTTTTTCTTTTATTTTCGACTTAAATCCCTTATAATCCAATATTTGTGGGCTTTTGTCATCTTTTCAAACACGGATTTTGATGGTTCTATTTTGCCATATCAAACTATTAAAATTCGACTTTGATACATGTTTTCTGTTTTATGACGATCTTTCATATGTATGCAAACTGATAAATCACTTCAATCTCGAGTCTAATATCAATAATGCATTTAAATAAACCAACGAACATTAACAAAACACGAGTCTGACTTTCACAGTCAGAATCCAACTCGAGAAACGTCGCACAAAGTGATGCGCCTCTTCCAGAAGGCGCAACACGTGCTGCGCCTGTTTTGGGCTGACTTTTGCCTCTGAACTCGTCTCGTTCTGACGTAGTTTTCTAATTAGCTTATAATTAACTATTATTCGTATTATCGCCCTTTGTTTCAGCGTCTAATATTTTATTTCCTTTTTTGACGTATTTATGGCATAGATTCGTCTTTCGTTCTTTGTAATGTAATATATTTCTTTTAGTTTTTTACTTTTCTTCTCACATTTAAATGAATGTAAAATATCCACTTCGACCTAATTGCTTGCTAACCTTATGTGTTAACCGACTTAGTTTAATTCACATGCTAGGATTAAAACGTGGGTGTTGCATTGATAC
This sequence comes from Silene noctiflora, assembly GCA_009801015.1. Taxonomy (NCBI): domain Eukaryota; kingdom Viridiplantae; phylum Streptophyta; class Magnoliopsida; order Caryophyllales; family Caryophyllaceae; genus Silene; species Silene noctiflora. The sequence goes on from VHZZ01002216.1 coordinate 32,677, forward strand.
GCATAACTAATGACATATCAAATATAAATGACATTCCCTGATCATTAGTAGATGCCGCTATCGAGGCTGACGGGATTAGGTGTTCTAGTATGAACTTCCTAATACGTACCCTCACCCCTTACTCAGATATTTGTGAACATTAGTGTTCATTGGCATCGCGATTGTCATTCTAGACATGGAATGCTAAGGGTGACGAATTTCCTAGTGTCTATGTCACTACTTTGTGTCTTGACGTGACACGAAGTATTCGAACGGATCCAATTATCCACAAAAATTGGTGCCGACTCCACAAATGCAGGCTTTTTCAAACTATTCACTGGTTTCATGCAATTCAAATCAGTAACGGCCCATGACGTGCTTTGTCAATGCAAAGTTCCGTAAAAGAAGTACCGCCGCCTCAAACATACCAACGCGCGGGGGCGCGCGGCGCGGGTGGCCCATGTCCACACCCTCAAGGTCATCAAGGGAAAGGCTTTCGCCGATTTCCTTGTAGAAAATCCTGTCAATGAGGATCCAACGACCGACACTTTGTCACTTCCCGACGAAAACAACCTTTGTGATGACACTGAAACATGGGACCTATACTTTGACGACATTTCAAACTTGAGAGGCTTCAGATTAGGAATACTCCTAATATCACCCGAAGGAGTACATGTTCCAATATTAGTCAAGCTAGATTTCAATGTAACCAACAACGCCGCCGAATACGAAGCATGCCTAATCGGTCTACGAGCAGCCATAAAGCTTGGCATCAAACGACTTAGGGTCCACGACAATTCCTCACTCATCATCAATCAAGTGTCCGGATCATGGAATATCCGAAGCGACAGCCTAGCACCTTACCAAGCGAAAATCAACCAAAAAGCTGAATTCTTCGATCAAATTTACTACTTCCAGTTACCAAGAGAAGAAAACCAATTTGCCGATGCCCTAAAAAACCTAGCCTCACTGATCAGCATACCCAATAACACGACATCCAAGCCCTTATGCATTGAAAGAAGAAGCGAGCCAGCCCACGTCTGCGCCATCAACAACGATGAATAAAACTATCCCGAACCTTGGTACCAAGCCATTCTCACCTACAAAACCAAAAACGAATACCCTCCCAATTCCGATCTCAGAGGACATAGAGCCATCCGTTTACTTGCGTCACAATTCATCATAAACGAAAATCAACTCTAAAAAAGAGCACCTCAAGGCATCCTTCTCCTTTGCATCGACCATACCAAAGCACAAAAAGTCATAGAAGAGGTCCACGACAAAGTGTATACTCCACTAAACCGAAGACGTTATTCAAGTGGGGTTCTCCCTTGAAGAGGTCCATTGTCAGGCTTAAAATATGACTAGTGCTTAAAGAAATTGGTAGTACTACTCATATCAACAAAGTGCACTTTCTTTTCTGGTTATCCATGCGAAAGAACTTCAAAGTTAAGCATCCTTGGCTGAGAGTATTCTTAGGATGCGTAACCTCTTGGGAAGGTTCTCGGGATGCGCATGAATGAGGATAAAATGCGATGGAAAGGACCCATGTTGATCTGTGGGCCATGTACAGAGCCTGACGAGCTACCGTGGCGAACATTTTCGGTCCTAGGTTTGGGTTGGGGTGTTACACAGAGAGTGTGGCCCTCACATGAGCGCAACGAAGCTAACCAGCAAGATCATACAGTTATGACAAGGCTAAAGTCGCGTCACCTTAATCAAAATAAACCTAAATTACTACTAACAATAGCTAGAGGTAAGTCAGGGTCGAATCCACGAGGAGGCGGTATATTCTATTTGCTAAGTCTATGTCTGTCTTAAAAGTAGCAATTTCTTTAAGATTGGTTTGTTTATATCTATAACTAATTGCAATAAAATAAAAGACGAAATCAATAATATAAAAGAGTCTAGGGATCAAGTTCACTAGGTCAATTATCCGGGGGTGTGATTTAACTAATTAATAGAGCGAATATGTTGTTTAAGTCCATATAATCAGTTGATTCTAATATGTCCTTTACATCTAATTTAACATGCGGTCGCTATCATTAAACTAGTTCTATTTAATTCTCATAGCCTATACTAGTCTTAACCCGGTCGGTGAAAATCTTAATTTGCAAGACTAATCAATTAATCCTGGCCAACAACTAATCAATTAGATGAAAGACAACAATTAAACAACAACATAAAAGCAATTTAACCATTAACTCATTAATTAATCCCTCTTCTAACAACCTAGATCCCTTTTCACCCCAGATGAATAAATTAGCTACGCATATTAATTAAACTAACAACAATAATAATGATAGAAGACATAATTAAAATCATAAAAACAATGAATAAAGCAATTGTAAATATGAAACTTGAATTAACAATAATTGAGGAAAGATTAACAGAGTACCGTAATGTAGAGGCGTAGATCTGAAAAGCAATAATAATAAAAACTAAACTAAACTAATCTAATGAGTTTTAGAGAGTTTCTAAGGTAAAAATAAGCATCCCATACAAAAGCCTACGAGTTTGGTATTTATAGTAAAAGTTAAATCGAAATACGAAAGTCCTCGCAAAATACGGAGTCTGGCACATCGAATATTCGATCGAGTGTTGAAATAATCGATCGAGTATGCACTTTCCAAAGTCTCCAACTCCCGACTTTTAATTCCTCTTAATTGTCTTCAGATACTCGATCGAGTACTGGTGAACTCGATCGAGTATCTCATCTTCTTCTCACTTCTTCGTGTTATCTTCTCTTCTCTTCCTCTAGATTTCCGTGCCATGCTTTGTGTGTTCCTTTATGCCATTCCGCGGTGCTTCATTTCATCCTTTTGCTCCACAAATGCATCTTTCCTGCATTAAACACCAAATAGCGGCAGTAACACATTCTAATATAAATGGCATATGAAAGACATATTCTAGCACGAAATATATACAAAAAGCGATTAAGGAGAGGCATAAATGTATATATAAACATGAATCATCAAACTTCCTCAAACCATATCTTTGCTTGTCCCCAAGCAAAGCACACACATAATACAATGACAAACATACAAATGGTAAATGAATAACTCAAAGCTAATGTAGATGCACATACAAATCCCAAGCTATCCATATCTATAACAAAGTAATGCCAAAAATGTACCAATAAAACAAATCATCGGCACGGGTAATAGAAAACGCAGCTCAAGCCCAAGGTTTATATGACGGTGTAATATAGACAAAACCGAATACCTTTCGACCTTGCAAGAGAAAATTCAGTCGGATTCTCGCGGATTCACTCATGTACTCATAAGTATATGTAAGGGTAAGTTATATGTGAAGATTGAAAGTAATAAGGACACTCACTCAACTTATGAAACATGCATACAATCTAATGTGATAAGAATTCCCCCAACTAATATGCATTCACAAAATAGACAAAAATACATGTATCAAGGACAATAAAGATGGCAATTAGGCAAAAGGGTAGAAAAGGTTTGTGCCAAGGCACGTATGGATATGTGAGGCTAAAACGGTAGTCGCAACGCTAAAACCAAAACCAAATCTACAATAATCAGCATAAATAAACCCAACTAGAGAAATTATCTCAACTTTGGCAACTCATGGGAGACAAATACCAACTCCCCATAAATGCATTAGACTCTAATAACCATCTTTTGTTCCCTTAACAAATGATAAATGAAGCATTTCTTTTCACTTTTCTTTCATCTCTTTTTTTCTTGAATTCTTTTCTTGATTTTTTTTTCTTTTTTTTTCTTTTTTTTCTTATTTTGCTTCATCATTTTTTTTTCTTTTTCAACATAAGGGATACAACACAATTGCTAATAAACCTTTCTATACCCACAAGACAAAATATCGTCCCAACCCAGCCATAATAGCTAAGTAGACCTGATAAACAAGCAACTGCGACTGTCCTGATAAGGTAGGCAAATTATGGATTGTACTTATTAGATATGGTATGAAAAGGCTACAATTATTCAAAAGAGCTAAACATAATGAGCTCGATCTCAAGGGTATAAAATCGAGGCAATTTGACAATGTGAGGCTTATTTGAATGGTAAGAACCGTCGATCCACATGTACTTAGTCAAATGAACACAATAAAAGCATCAAGAAATTAATGTCACACTTATGCAGTTTGATATTACACATTCCACAAGGAGAAACCACACTCAAGCCTAAATAACAATGAGACCAGTTTAGTAATGTTCCTGGCCTAAGAAGGTCTATAGACCTCAGAATTTAAGTAGTTTACCAACTTAATTTGTCAAATCTAATTAGCATAAGGCATGTCAATTATGGTCAAGACTTGAGTTATGAGTTTTGTTTTCATAAATAACAGGTCAAAACAATTTACATGGATAACTATGTTGGGATTCAAATGCAAAAACAATGCAAATTATCATCATTGAAATCCAATTACCAAGACTCAACCTAAAACAAACAAATAAATAACATATTTTTGGATTTTTGAAAATTTTTAATTTTTTTGGATTTTTGATTTTTTAAAAAAACACACAACAATAAATTAAATGTACAAAACAATAATGTAAAGACTCTCCCCCAAACATAAATGTCACAGTGTCCTCATTGTGACCTAAACAGCACATAAATCACAATATAAAATAAATCCAGCAATCTAAAGGACACCACTAACAAAGGCAAAGAAGATATAACTAAGATAATACAATAAAAGAAGATACAAAGGAAAGAGAATACCGAATATAAGCGTGATGGTTCCCTCAAAACAGCTGCAAAACACGAGATAACAGCAACCAACTACGCCAATCCTTCACGAACAACAATGATCAAACCCAGGGCCATAGATACTCGATCGAGGATTTTGGGCCACTCGATCGAGTATACTCCATGCTGGCTGTCTTCTACTTTTAAATTAAACACGCACCTACAACATGATCAAAACAACTTAATGCACGTAATAGTAAATCAAAAGAACTCGCATGTGCTACGCAGAGACATAGGTAGCACCAAAATAAAGTATAAGCAATGTAAAATAGCAATGAAAACTGTCCGGGCTCGTCTAATTCAAAGTCAAATATAAAATACGAGCATGTTTGCTCACGATCCTCCAATTTAGCAAACATAGGAGTTGGCTCCACTTCAATTATGTGGACGGCCTCTTCTTTGAATATTTCCGCTTCTAAGGCATGCAGCTCAGCTTCCAGGTCTTCACTTGCCTCATGGTAGTGGAGCGTCGTAGGAGGAAGTTAATCTCCATAGATTATCTTCTCAATCTCATCTACCTCCTTACTCCATGTTCCTGACGCAACAGCAGGGGCGTCAGATGGATTCCTGTCAAATAGGAATAAAAGTAGTCATCAATACTATAATCAACAGTGTGAATCATATGACAAGTAGCTGACTCGGGATGTTTTAATGATTTATCTAAGATAAACGTAATTTTATCATCCCCAATTCAAAGTGTAAGAATACCGTCCCTAACATCTATGACCGCTCCTGCAGTATGGAGAAAAGGTCGTCCTAGAATGATAGGGACATTGGAGTCCTCAGCCATATCCATAACTATAAAGTCAACTAGAATAAAATACTTCCCTACTCTGACTGACACATCTTCTAAGACACCCATAAAGCTCTTTACAGATCTGTCAGCCATTTGTAGGGTCATAGTAGTGACACGAAGTTGACCCATATTTAAGTTTTTAAAAATAGAATATGGCATGACACTAACGCTAGCCCCTAAATCACAGAGGGATTTATCTATGGCAATACTACCAATATGACAAGGAATAGAAAAATTCTCTGGATCTTGTAGCTTAGGAGGTGAGTTAGCTTGAAGGCAGCTGCGCAAATCTGAGTGAAAACCACCATCTCTATCTCATCAAAAGATCTATTCCTTGTCAAAATCTCCTTTAGGAACTTAACATAGGCCGACGTTTGTGTGACCAATTCAGTAAAAGGTACACTCACTTGTAACCTCCAGATTACCTCCATGAACTTCCCGAACTGTGTATCGAGCTTAGATTTCTGCAGTCGTTGGGGAAAAGGTAGCGCAATCTTAACCGACTCGACTTCTTTCTTCTTTTTATCTACTCGCGAATCATCGTCAGCACTGTTAGGGGGCATACTTGATCGAGTACGCTATGTGGATCAATTGCCGTAACTAAAATATTCAAATCAGCATCATCAGGGGGGAATACTCGATCGAGTTTAGGGTCACTCGATCGAGTATCAACTAGAGATTCTGCTTTTTCGTTGTTTTCATGCCTCGTGTTTTATCCTTACTTAACTTATTCTCGTCATCACCCAACTCCTGACCACTCATTTTCTTAGGAACAACATCCTCATTATTGGGCATCTCCGGATTTGCATAGGAAGTTCCACTCCTCAAGGAAATAGCATTTACATTCTCGTGTGCTTGTTTGCCTTGAGGAGGAATATTACCGGGCTGTTTAGATGGATTTTGACTTGCCAACTGAGCCACTTGGGTATCCATAATCTTGTTGTGAGCCACGAGTTCAGAAATCTACGCAGCTTGCTTTTGTTGAATAATCAAACTCTGCTGCAACATGGGTTTCATCTCAGCTAGATCATTATCAGGAGCTTGTTGAGGAGGTTGCAAAGGCTGGAATTGTTGAGGCGGCCATTGATAGTAGCCCGGCTGATTACCCCGTTTCTGAGGCACAACATACGTGTTCTGCTGCGGGTTTGAAGTAGATGCATTCTGGCTTCTGTCAGGGAAGAAGTTGGAGTAAGGAGTACCTTGCCTGAATGACTGAAAGACATGTACTTGCTCAATTGTGCTCATGCTTCTTGCCGCAGTATGACCCTCAATTCCACATCTTTCACAAGATACTTCTTGTTGGATCATAGCATGAACCGTTTGCTGCTTACCCAAAGATTTGGATGTCTTCAATTCATCTATTTGGGCAGTTAGAGCTTCTAATTATGCTGCAACAGCACTATCTGCACTTCCACCTCGAACACTCCCTCTTGGATTACCATATTCAGCAGTGTGAGTGGCTATCTCATCTATTAACTTCCATGCATTATCGTCGTTAGTATTGTTTTGGAATCTCCCGTTTGCAGAGGAGTCAAGTAAAGCTCGATTGTCATCATATAGCCCATTATAGAACTGATTGCACAAGAACCACTTTTGGAAGCCATGGTGTGGGATAGAACGGAATATCCTTTTGAATCGAACTCATGCCTCATTAAAGGCCTCAGTAGACCCTTGTTTGAAACTAGTGATCTAACTTCTTAGAGCATTGGTCTTCTGTGGTGGGAAGTACCTTTTGTAGAAAGCAAGGGCTAAGGAATTCCAGTCAGTGATGCCAAAAGCATCCATGTCTAGATATCGTAACCACTCTGCAACACCATCATGTAGGGAAAAAGGAAAGAGAACCTGCTTTACGTGGTCCTGAATCACCCCCGCAGTCAAGGGGATGGAACAACAGTATATGACGAACTTCTCCATATGTTTCGCAGGGTCTTTCCTAGGTGCTCCTCGAACAAGTTTCGCTCCACCAAATTGATGTAAGATGGGCGAATCTCAAAGGTTCCCTTATCAGTAGTAGGGAGCTTGAATCTCTTAGGAATGAAATCCAAGGTAGGCTCAGATTGACTTGCTAAAGTCGGCATTGTGATAGACTGGAATTTGCAGAAACTAATGTGTCCTCTTGTAAGGGCTGATCTTCTGCGAAAGTAAAGTGCTCGTAATCTTTGTCAAGTGTACTCAAGTCTTCCACTTGACTGAATTCTCTCTGTAAGCTTCGTCTAAACTGGAAAGTCCTTTCTGGCTCGGGATCAAAAGGTACAATCTCTAACCTGTTGGACCCGGACATACACGAAACTAACGAGAAAATATAAAACTGCCTCAAGGAACTAAAGCTCCCTGAGACAAAAAGACAAAAAGACAAAAATAAACCAAAAAAAAAAACAGAAAATTGTTGCCTCACCGGCAACGGCACCAAATTTGACAAAGCAAAAGTCGCGTCACCTTAATCAAAATAAACCTAAATTACTACTAACAATAGCTAGAGATAAGTTAGGGTCGAATCCACGAGGAGGCGGTATATTCTATTTGCTAAGTCTATGTCTGTCTTAAAAGTAACAATTTCTTTAAGATTGGTTTGTTTATATCTATAACTAATTGCAATAAAATAAAAGATGAAATCAATAATATAAAAGAGTCTAGGGATCAAGTTCACTAGGTCAGTTATCCGGGGGTGTGATTTAACTAATTAACAGAGAAAATATGTTGTTTAAGTCCATATGATCGGTTGATTCTAATATGTCCTTTAGATCTAATTTAACATGTGGTCGCTATCATTAAACTAGTTCTATTTAATTGTCATAGCCTATACTAGTCTTAACCCGGTCGGTGAAAATCCTAGTTTGCAAAACTAATCAATTAATCCTGGCCAGTAACTAATCAATTAGATGAAAGACAACAATTAAACAACAACACAAAAGCAATTTAACCATTAACTCATTAATTAATCCCCCTTCTAACAACCTATATCCCTTTTCACCCCAGATGAATAAATTAGCTACGCATATTAATTAAACTAACAACAATAATAATGATAGAAAACATAATTAAAAGCATAAAAACAATGAACAAATCAATTGTAAATATGAAACTTGAATTAGCAATAACTGAGGAAAGATTAACAGAGTACTGTAATTTAGAGGCGTAGATCTGAAAAGTAATAATAATAAAAACTAAACTAAACTAATCAAATGAGTTTTAGAGAGTTTCTAGGGTAAAAATAAGCATCCCATACAAAAGCCTACGAGTTTGGTATTTATAGTAAAAGTTAAAGCGAAATAGGAAAGTCCTCGCAAAAGACGGAGTCTGGCACATCGAATACTTGATCGAGTATGCACTTTCCAAAGTCTCCAACTCTCGACTTTTAATTCCTCTTAATTGTCTTCATATACTCGATCGAGTACCGGTGAACTCGATCGAGTATCTCCTCTTCTTCTCACTTCTTCGTGTTATCTTCTCTTCTCTTCCTCTAGATTTCCGTGCAATGCTTTGTGTGTTCCTTTATGCCATTCTGCGGTGCTTCATTTCATCCTTTTGGTCCACAAATGCATCTTCCTACATTAAACACCAAATAGTGGCAATAACACATTCTAATATAAATGGCATATAAAAGACATATTCTAGCACGAAATCTATACAAAAAGCGATTAAGGGGAGGCATAAATGTATGTATAAACATGACTCGTCAGGTTACGCTACTATTGACATCATGGAAGCCGACTGCAGGAACTACGTCAAAAACTGCCACAACTACCAAATCTTCGCCAACTTACAACACGTACCACCATCCCTCCTATACACCATAACATTGCTAATAGAAAAAAGGTCAATAGTGACGGATAGATCCGTCGCAAAAACAGGCTTTATCCGTCGCTAAAAGGGATTTGCGACGGAATTTCTGTCACAACCGCTCCGTTGCAAAAGCAAATATAGCAACGGAAAATCCGTCACAGAAAACTTGCAACGGTATTTCCGTCGCAAGAATTTTTTTATGATTTTTTTTTGCCTTTTTCGTTAACCTTGTCATTTCCCGCGTTTTTCGAACCCACGTATCTATTCCCGCGTCAATGTTCAAGTCGCAGATTCAATCAAAAAAACAAATGAATGAACCTTAATAAACATAAGAAATCTGTGTTTCTTCATCGATGTGGGACAAGTTTGCTACGGAATTTCCATTGCAAATTCAAATTTTCCGTCGCAGAGTTTCTCCCGCGTATTTGAGAAACCCAATCACTAAAAAACTTGCAACGGAATTTCCTTAACAAAACAAAAAAAAAATCGTTGCAAAATTGTCTATTCCGTCACAAATTGATTTTTTTCGTCGCAAAGGATAAAGGAAATCCTATTCAAACCGCCCATGCTTATGCCGCCACAGCAGGGTATACCCTTATCCCTATACTTGACCATCCCCAACACCGCCATGGGAGCTATGCTGGCACAAATAGTCAACGGCAAGAAACGAGCCATTTACTACGTTAGCAAAAAGTTCGTCGAATACGAAGTCAAATACACCCAACTGGAGAAAACATGTCTTGCGCTAGTATGGTCCACGAAAAAGCTGTGATATGACATGCTTAGCCATACGGTCCACATCTATTCCAAGATAGAACCCATCAAATACATCTACGAAAAACCCATACTAATCGAAAGACTTTCTAGATGCACAATCATGCTAGCCAAGTTTGATCTCAATTTTGTACCCCTCAAGGTCATCGGGCTGTTGCCGATTTCCTTACAGAAAATCCCGTCAACGAGGATCCAACGACCGACACTTGGTCACTTCCCGACGAGGACATCCTTTATGACGACACCGAAACATGGGACCTATAATTTGACGACACTTCAAACCTGAGAGGCTTCAGAGTAGGAATACTCCTAATATCATCCGAAGTAGTACATGTTCCAATCTTAGTCAAGCTAAACTTCAATGTAACCAACAACGCCGCCGAATACGAAGCATGCCTAATCGGTATACAAGCAACCATAACTCTTGGCATCAAACGACTTAGGGTCCACCGCGATTGCTAACTTATCATCAATAAAGTGTTCGGATCATGGAAGATCCAAAGCGACAGCCTAACACCTTACCAAGCAAAAATCAACCAAGAAGCTGAATTCTTCGATCAAATTGATTACTTCCAGTAACCAAGAGAAGTAAACCAATTTGTCGATGCCCTAGAAAAACTAGCCTCAATGATCAACATACCCAACCAAACGACATCCAAGCCCTTATGCATTGAAAGAAGAAGCGAGCCAGCCCACGTCTGCGCTATCAACAACGACGAAGAAAACCATCCCGAACCTTGGTACCAAGCCATCCACAACTACAAAGCCAAAATCGAATACCTTCTTAATTCCGATCTCAGAGGACACAGAGCCATCCGTTTACTTGCGTCACAATTCATCATAAACGAAAATCAACTCTACAAAAGAGCACCTCAAGGCATCCTTCTCCTTTGCAACGACCATACCAAAGCATAGAAAGTCATAGAAGAGGTCCACGACAAAGAGTGTGGCCCTCACATGAGCGCAATGAAGCTAACCCGCAAAATCATACGGTTAGGCTATTATTAAACCACCATGGAAGCCGACTGTAGGAACTACGTCAAAAACTGCCACAACTACCAAATCTCCGCCAACAATCAACACGTACCACCATCCCTCCTATACACCATACACTACAAGAAAAAAGGTCAATATCGACAGACAGATCCATTGCAAAACAAGCATTATCTGTCGCTAAAAGGGTTTTGTGACGGAATTTTTGTCACAACCGCTCCGTTGCAAAATTTCGTCGTAAAAGGCAATCTAGCAACGGAAAAACCGTTGCAGAAAACTTGCAACATATTTTTCAACAGTATTTCCGTCGCAAAAAACTTTTGATGATTTTTTTTGTCTTTTTCTTTAACCTTGTCATTTCCCGCGTTTTTCAAACCCACGTATCTATTCCCACGTCAATTATCAAGTCGTTGATTCAATTAAATAAAGAAATGAATGAACCTTAATAAACATAAGAAAACTGTATTTCTTCATCGATGTGGCCAAGTGTGCTATGGAATTTTCGTCGTAAATTCAACTTTTCCGTTAGAGCATTTCTCCCGCATATGTGAAAAACCCGTGAAATCCCTAAAAAACTTGCAACGGAATTTCCGTTGCAAAACAAATCCAATCCGTTGTAAAATTGACTATTTCGTCGCAAATTGATTTTTTCCGTCGCAAAGGATAAATGAAATCCTATCCAAACCGCCCGTGCTTATGCCGCCACAACAGGGTATACCCTTATCCTTATACTTGACCGTCACTGACACCACTATGGGAGCTATGCTGGTACAAACAGTGAATGGCAAGAAACAAGCCATTTACTACGTTAGCAAAAAGTTCGTCAAATATGAATTCAAATACAACCGACTGGAGAAAACATGTCTTGCCCTTGTATGGTCCACGAAAAAGCTGCGACATTACATGCTTAGCCATACGGTCCACATCTATTCCAAGATGGATCCCATCAAATACATCATCGAAAAAGCCATGCTAAACGAAAGACTCTCTAGATGCATGCTCATGCTATCCGAGTTTGATCTCAAGTTTGTACCCCTCAAGGTCATCAAGGGAAGGTTGTCGCCGATATCCTTGCAGAAAATCCCGTCAACGAGGATCCAACAACCGACACTTAGTCACTTCCCGAAGAAGATATCCTTTGTGACGACACCGAAACATGGGACCTATACTTTGACTATACTTCAAACTTGAGAGGCTTCGGAGTAGGAATACTCCTAATATCATCCGAAGTAGTACATGTTCCAATCTTAGTCAAGCTAGACTTAAATGTAACCAACAACGCCGCCGAATACTAAGCATGCCTAATCGGTCTACGAGAAGCCATAACTCTTGGCATCAAACGACTTAGTGTCTACGGTGATTTCTCAGTCATCATCATTCAAGTGTACGAATTATGGAAGATCCGAAGTGACAGCCTAGCAACTTACTGAGCAAAAATCAACCAAGAAGCTGAATTCTTCGATCAAATTGACTACTTCCAGTTACCAAGAGAAGTAAAACAAATTGCCGATGCCCTAGAAAAACTAGCCTCACTGATCAACATACCCAACAACACGACATCCAAGCCATTATGCATTAAAAGAAGAAGCGAGCCAGCCCACGTCTGCGCCATCAACAACGATGAAAAAAACTATCCCGAACCTTGGTACCAAGCCATCCTTAACTAGAAAACCAAAATCAAATTCCCTCCCAATTCCGATCTCAGAGGACACATAGCCATCCGTTTACTTGAGTCATAATTCATGATAAACGAAAATCAACTCTACAAAAGAACACCTCAAGGCATCCTTCTCCTTTGCAACGACCATACCAAAGCACAAAAAGTCATAGAAAAGGTCCACGACAGAGAGGGTAGCCCTCACATGAGCGCAATGAAGCTAACCCGCAAGATCATACGGTTAGGCTATTATTAAACCAACATGGAAGCCGACTGCAGGAACTACGTCGAAAAACTACCACAACTATCAAATCTTCACCAACATACAACACGTACCACCATCCCTCCTATACACCATGACAACTACAAGAAAAAAATTCAATAGCGACGAACAGATCCGTCGCAAAACATCCATTATCCGTCGCTAAAAGGGTTTTGTGACGGAATTTACGTCACAACCGTTGCGTCTCAAAATTTCGTTGCAAAAGGCAAGCTAGCAACGGAAAATCCGTTGCAGAAAACTTGCAACGGATTTTGAACGGTATGGCCGTCGCAAAAAAAAAATTGATGATTTTTTTTTGTCTTTTTCTTTAACCTTTGTCATTTCCCCGCGTTTTTCAAACCCACGTATCTATTTCCGAGTTAACTTTCAAGTCGTAGATTCAATCAAACAAACAAATGAATGAACCTTAATAAACATAAGAAATATGTCTTTCTTTATCGATGTAAGACAAGTGTGCTACGGAATTTCTGTCGCCAATTCAACTTTTCCGTCGCAGCGTTTCTCCCACGTATGTGAAAAAACCCGCGAAATCCCTAAGAAACTTGCAACAGAATTTCCATTGCAAAACAAAAAAAATCCGTTGCAAAATAGACTATTCCGTCGGAAATTTATTTTTTCCATCGCAAAGGATAAAGGAAATCCTATCCAAACCGCCTGTGCTTATGCCGCCACAGCAGGGTATACCCTTATTCCTATACTTGATCGTCATCGACACCGTCATGGAAGCTATGCTGGCATAAACAGTAACAACAAAAAACGAGCCATTTACTACGTTTGCAAAAATCTATTCCAAGATGGATCTCATCAAATACATCATCGAAAAAACCATACTAAACGAAAGACTCTATAGATGCACGCTCATGCTAGCCGAGTTTTATCTCAAGTATGTACCCCTCAAGGTCATTAAGGGAAGGGTTGTAGCCGATTTCCTTGTAGAAAATCCCGTCAAAGAGGATCCAACGATCGACACTTGGTCACTTCCTGACGAAGACATCCTTTGTGACGACATCGAAACATGGGACCTATGCTTTGACGACACTTCAAACCTGAGAGGCTTCAGAGTAGGAATGCTCCTAATAACATCCGAAGTAGTACATGTTCCAATCTTAGTCAAGCTAGACTTCAATGTAACCAACAACGCCTCAGAATATGAAGCATGCCTAACCGGTCTACGAGCAACCATAACTCTTGGCATCAAACGACTTAGGGTCCATGACGATTCCTCAGTCATCATCAATCAAGTGTACGGATCATGGAAGATCCGAAGCGACAACATAGCACCTTACCGAGCAAAAATCAACCAAGAAACTGAATTCTCCGATCAAATTGACTACTTTCAGTAACCAAGAGAAGAAAACTTGTGTTTCTTCATCGATGTGGGACAAGTGTGCAACGAAATTTCCGTTGCAAATTCAACTTTCCGTCCCAGCGTTTCTCCCGCGTATATGAAAAACCCGCGAAATCCCTAAAAAACCTCCAACGGAATTCCCGTTGCAAAACAAAAAAAATTCGTTGCAAAATTGAATATTCCGTAGCAAATTGATTTTTTCCGTCGCAAGTTCTAGTTTGCGACGGAATTTGCATCCGTCGCTGCTGACTGTTTTTCTTGCAGTAATCACCCATTCCTTTCTCGACTTTGGGCATCGATATCATCGACAAAGTTAACCCGATAGGCTCAAAAGGGTATTGCTTCGTACTCGTCGCAATCGATTACTTCACCAAGTGGGTAGAAGCACAATCCTACGCCGTCTTGACCGCCAAGGAGGTAGCCAATTTCATCCAAGACAACATCATCTGCAGATACGGGGTATCCCACGAGATCATGAGCGATCAAGGATCCCACTTCCGAGCCGAAGTGCAAGCCTTGCTGGACAAATAAAAGATAAAATGGCGCCGTTCAACTCTCTATCGTCCCCAAACCAACGGAGCGGTAAAAATAACAAACAAAACACTCGTCACAATCATCATGAAAATGCAGGACTACTATAGGTGACTGGCCCAGCAAACTTCCGTTTGCGCTTTGGGGATACAGAACCTTCATCCGAACACCCACGAGAACAACGCCTTTCTACCTAGCATATGGTATGGAGGCAGTACAACCAATAGAGCTGGAGATCCATCTCTACGCATCCTACTAGAAATTCAATTCCTGGAGAAAGAATGGATCCGTTAATGGTATGAGCAACTCGTCCTCTTGAATGAACGTCGACTCAGTGCCTTGAAATACATTTAGTTATACCAACGACGTATACAGCGAGCATTCAACAAGAAAGTCAAATCCAGAAACATCAAAGAAGGTGACTTGGTTCTCAAGTCAGTTGAGCACTATTACCTGTCGATCTGAGGGGAAAATTACCACCCAATTGGGCAGGACGATACCTTGTTAAGAAAATTCTTTCGGGGGGCGTAGTGAGATTGAATGACCTAGACGGGGAGAACTTTAGAAATCCAAGCAACCTAGACCAACCCAAGAAATACTAGCCTTGAAAACTAGCACCAAAAACCTCTCCCTAGTCTCTACGACTATTGACCGCACCCAACTCTTAAGTCAATTCCTCGCAAGTTCCGATTCAAAATTGTATGTTTATCAAGTCTAAGCCACGACACCTTGCCATGTTTCCATAGCTTTTGACCTGTCCAAAGCACCATCCATTTGCACAAACACCTGAACTACCAGCATGGAATATGTAAGCAATCCTTTATTACACAAGAAGGACACAACCATCCCATTAACCAAATACCATCAGCACAAACACCTGAACTATAAGCATGGTTTGATTTCGTCTTTTCATATGAATACGTAAGCAATCCTTTCTTACACAAAAAGGACATAACCATCCCACCATCACCACCAAAAAAATTTCAAAAACAAAGCTGAAACCACGAACTCATACCCTTTTCTCCAAAAAAAAAACACACAACAAAAGGAAAAGGCCTTTCTCCTTTTTTTGAAAATAAACCTCACCTTCACATATGCAAAGTTCAGGATAATTCAAGCCTAATTACATCAACAAAATGGATGGAGGAACAACAATGAATGTTCACAAGATTTTCAACATAAGTAACCCTCTTATTTAATTAATAATAGATGAGATTACAAACTTAGCATCAATAAGAGCTATGCAAGTTCATAACTCGCAAAGCTAGAGCATCGGCTAGGACATTCTCTTACATAATAAGACATAACCCACAAACCTAACACACAAAAACATAACTAATACAACATAATAACCATACAACACACAAACACACCCTAATACAACATCATAATAAAAAGGGTTATTTAATGACAATAATCCAACTTAAGCATTCTCTTCCCCATTTAATCCAACCTATCAATTATCTCATATTAATCTGATCTTTCCTATCATTTAACTTATTTTAATACTTTGGAAGGGCAACCTGTTTAACAGGCTACCTCTTTATATTAAACACCTTGTCATCTTTTTTTTTATTAGACTTTGTTTATTTTCACCTCCATTTTCACAGTTTACCCTTCTTCCACCTCCCTTCTTCATCCTCTATAACTCCCTCTGCAACTATAACATGGACAAGGAAATTTCTCCATTATCAATCAACAAACACCAACAACCATTTTCAGCCTCAAACCCTCACTCCACCAGTTCATCGTCGGCCGACACCACCGAACCACACTGCCCCCACCACTAAAACTCCACTCCCCGTCCCACCACGACACCGCCTTTGTACCACTGCCAATCCGCCATCACTACTCTCTCACCACAACACTAGTCCTCATTTGCACCCCGTCCACAGTAATGCAACGCTCAGATCTATCATTTCTTCGCCGTCTGCGTGCTTCATCGAACCCAAAAGCTGCGAGGGTTGATGAGTGACGGTGAGAAAGAGTCTTTCATTGCAGATTTCTCGAAGCCTCTCAACTCCATTGTGAGGTGTGTTTGAAGGTTGAGGATTTGTTGACGAGGAGATGAGGTGGATTTTCGACTGGAGGGTTTTTATTCGGTTGAGTTTGGGGCGGGTTACAAGTGTTTGGTAATTTGGGGATTTGAGAGGAACAATTGATAGTGCATAAATTGAACCCTAATTGTTAACGAATCCATAAATTGAAGAACATACCTAGAATAATTGATTCTAGAGGAACCCAGAAATTGAAGAGGAAACCCAAAATACTCAAGAATTAGTGAGGAGTAGTAGAAGAAAAAAGGAAAAGGGACGTAAGAAGAAGGTGGGTGAAGGAATAAGAACTAGTAGGAAACCTGATTATCACAGGTTATAACCGGTCAAAATTAAGGCGGGTGTAAAATAAGTTAAATGATAGGAAAGATCAGATTAATATGAAATAATCAATAGGTTGGATTAAATGGGGAAGATGGGGCTTAAGTTGGATTATTCTCATTAAATAACCCTAATAAAAAAGGTGGAGGTCTTTATTCTTCCATCCTACCCTTGCCTTTGCCATCGGGATGCATTTTCCCCATACCCTTCTTGCTAGCACACCCGACTTGGATCTCCTCCTCAGACCAGATCCTCAACGAATTTGTAGCAACCACCGCACCCAGGCTCCTACAAGTCCCGCTACCTGGACCAAGCCGAGCCCATACACGGTCCTAAGCCTTTTTAGGACCCAAGCTCCTCTTCTTTGGCAGTTTCATTACACTCGGGCTCACATTATCATCGAAATCATCAAAGAAAGCACGGTTCGCCTTGACCACTTCACGGTATTTCAAGCCATTGATTTCATCTTTACGGAACTTTGACATTTCCTCAAAGGTGGAAGCTCTTGACCACTTGACATAAGCGGGAGTCACCCATGTAGTAGGAGCGGGATTTGGCACCTCCCAGATTGGCAGGGCGACCCCCCCACCTCTCTCGAATCTCTACACTAGCGCGGAGGTCCGATTTTGAACCAACGTGTCTCGAGCGGGAACTGAACCAACATGTCTTGAGCGGGAACCCTTTGTTCACGACCCATTTGTCTCATGACTCTGTCCGGATAGATGAAGGAGACAATTTTCAAGTCGACAAGAATTAACGAGCAAGGAGACTTGGCCGAAACAGGCAAGCCCGAAAATGACCGGAAGTGCCATCACGGCACGACCCAACGGACAAGATGGCCGCCCTCTTCCGTTTATCTCAAGGCCCAATGATCCTCGGTGCAAGCAAAGCCATCCGCATACAACTTCTTCCTTATGGTCAAGTGACGGAAAGAGTAAACACTAACATCCAGCGGAGGCTCGATCAATCTAAGCCTCTCCATAAGCCAAACTTGGTGAATTCTTGGAGGCCTGGACCAAGGCAAATCTTCATGGAATTTCTTCTTATCTAAGGCTTGCACAATCTCACAAAGTACCAACCAAGAAGGATCCCATCCTTGCTCCAGTTGCTTAATAACATGAATAAGGGTCATGCTACCATACCAACTTGACCCCTCCTTTTTCAACACCTCCACAAAGAGGTACAGATAAAATAGACAAAAGGCAAAAGCCCTCCTTCTAGCGACTTCCAAGATACTAAAATCCAACCAGTTGGAAAAGATGTTGATGAAAGCCATCATGTCGACACCATGAGGAGCAAGGAGATAATCTATTTGGCTCTTGGATAAGCCAAAAGTGGAGCAAAACTTCTCAGAGGAACCTCGTCGATAGAAAATATTATCGGTAAGTTCGGGTTATGGGAGTCGACAAAAACTCGGTGTCACTCCCCAATGCACCCAAAATAAAAATAGTGCTGGATTCCGGCATTATTTGTTAGAACTTGAAGCAGACGAAGTAAATGTCGATGATCCGCAAGGCCAATATGAACCAATTGTTTATGGGTATGATCGCCAATTGCCCACCCAAATGTCCATGAGGTCCAACTTGCCTCCCTCATCCTTCCAACAAAACCCGTTCCAACAACCTCAACCTTGGTTCTACCAACAAGGTGAGGGATCATCAAGTCAACATCCTCCTCAAAAACCTTATTTGATCGAGTCGCTCGTGGAGTTCAAGAGAAACGTCACCATTGGTTTGCAAGAAGCCAAGGATGATTGTCGTGACTTGCACAAGAAGGTGGATTGGATCTACTATGACCAATCCATTGGTTAATTCCCCATCTACGACGACTACCAAAGACGGGGATACAAGCATCCTTCTTGTCTTCACCCCTCCTCCTACCTTGCACCGGATGAGGGATACGGGAGTCAAGATGGGTCCCTCGTCTGTGGAGACCTAAACCTTCAACATGACTATTGTAGCAACCCTGTTTTCCCCACTCCGGCCACTTCTCAAGGGGAAGGGGATGCCCCTCATTAGTTCGGAGGGACCCCCTCCGTCTTTGGTGAGGGTGGGTCCACGGGAGCCTCGGGTTCGGGGGGCGTGGACTCGATGATGAGAGGCGACTTCATTATCCCGATGAGTGCGGATGACTTCTCCTCGGGGACGAGTTCGGCACTGGCAACGAGCAAGAGGAGTCGGGTTATGACTCCGACGAGGCGGCTGATTGAAGATGTTTGCCTTACTCCGTTTTCAAATCCAAAGCACAAGTATGACTTCCTGTTAATCCAAATTCTCTCATTCATATTTCATTTCCGCATGCATTTAGTATATTTGTATTTATTAGATTAGAATTCATATAGTTGCATTCATTTAGGATTGCATTAAAATTTAATTTTGTAATATATTGCCACATATAGAATTTGAATTCATATAGTATAGTTGCATCATATTTGAATTTAGCATATAGGATAGATCATGCATTACATTTGTATTTGAAAACAAAAAAAATTAAAAAACTTAAAAAATACAAAAACGTGTTATTTATTTATTTTCAAAATATTTAAAATACAAAAAACATGTTATTTTCTTTCAAAATAAATTTTCTCCTACAAACATTCCATGTTATTGTATATATTAAGTGTGGGGACGAGGCCCCCCAAAAAAACAAGTTATTTAATTTTAAGAAAATTTCAAAAACAACAAAAATATGTTATTTCATTTCAAAGAAAAATTAAAAAACCAAAAACAAGTTATTTATTCTTCCTATTTTCTCCCTAAATTTCTTTCCATCGAGGACGATGTAAATTTTAAGCGTGGGGAGGAAAATATCCACCTTGTGTATATTTGTTAATATTTGTATATATTTATTTGTAAATTTGGTAAAATTTCAAAAACAATGCCTAAAAATGGAAAATTTTCAAAAATATGCTTTGTTTACATTGTATATATTTTTTTTGTACTAACTATGTTTATAGGCCATAGGCGCATTGCATCGGAGAAGATGCTTGGTAAAATTCTTCCGATTCTCTTTTATCTTTCCTTTTCATTTTGTATATATTGACATGAAGCAGGATTGGATATGTGATGTTAGTGTTCCCTTTGGGAACCGTTTTGGAAGATGTGTGTTGTTGTTGATCTGCTATTTGGGTTATAATTTGTATACATTATTTAGACTAGACACGTATATATGTTTTCACTTTTGCATTCAAGTAGCTTGTTCATATGTGTTATTTGCATTTCATACACTTGCATTTGTTTGTAAATAGTGCATAGAAGGTCTAAATGTGGAGGGTTCATGTCGAAAATGATGATAACCATTTTGCCCGTGTCATTTCCCTTTTAATAGCTCGTACCTTTTTATGACACATGGTTAGGGTTTTGCTTGCAAAAACCCGAAAGTCTAGCTTAATGAACAAGTTGCGACCACCTTGTGAGACCGTATTAGGCCTGAGACTTGACCTAGAATCGACATAGCTACTCAAATGTGAGGTTAGATCCTCCTTATGGTCGGTCCATCAATCCGGTCGCTTTCAGGTCTTTTTAGTAGTTCTCCTTACGTGGTGTGTCATGTCAAAACGCATAAGTATGGTGCTCGTTCCTTGATTCTGTAGAAGTGTTGATGTGCATATTGAGACGATTTTGTTCAATAAAGTAACCTCACTATAGCCAAATAAGCCTATGTTATGCCCTTGAGTCATTTGTCCCTTTCGATAACCCATTTTAAGCTTAAGCCTTGTCATTTCTTTTGCCAACAAAATAACTACATGCCATAAAAATATCACCTTTGTTGATTAGTTCGTTGTGTAGTCTATTTGTGGAAGTAGATTTGGGTAGGATTTGATTCTCCTTTGGGTATATAAGCTTGGATATCACATGAATGTAACGGTTCTTCAATTTTGGCTCTTTTGGCCTAAATAAGAAGGCTACAAGTAAAGAAAAATGAAAGAAAGAAAGTCAAATAGAAAAGAGAAAAGTGAAATGAAAAAGAAAAGAAAAGAATATGGTGCTTGTGTATAATAAAGGGTTGATCAAATTGGCAATTGAATTTTGTTTTGAAAAATATTGATTCTTTTGGAAATGATAATCTTTACCAAATTTGGTGGAATAATTCTTTTGCATTGGTTACAGTTTAGTGAATTGGTTAAGTGTGGCGACTACACGACCTATTAGCTCCACATATCCTAAAACGGTGCTTGCACCAACCCTTTTTCACCTAACCTAAGCCCCGTTAAAACCCGGTCGTCTCTCTTGTATGTGCATCGTCTTAACACTTCTCTTGCGTATATCAAATTGAGTACCGTATTAGATTGCGGGCATGCCATACAAGTCGAGTTCGGAGAGTGATTTTGGTTACTTGTTTTCACATAAATCGCCTTGTTCTTTCATTGAGTGGCGAGCGAAACCCGTGAGAGTCGATGCTAGGGTCTTCTTTTGGTCAAAGGCTTGATATGGAGTCGAATCTCGTGTGTGTCATGTCAACCTTGGGAGTATAGCGACGTACTTCCCCTTTGCCCGCCTAGAATTTGTTTCTTAGACCTTCCGTGTTGTCGATGTTGGATTCTAGAGCTAGATTTAGGGGATCGACACCTTGGTGAGACCTTAAGACGACATCCTCCACTAAAGACTTTCTTTGTTCGGTTTTTGAGAAATTTCGCTTGAATGAGGCAAGTGTGCATGTATTAATCGATTCATTTTTGTGCTTTACTTGGTGTCTAGTGCTGTTTTGAATAAATTTTTTGTAGCAAGACCTCACTTGCCTTGCGATAGGGTACTTCCCCTCATGAGGTGTCAAATTACGAGTTGAAAGGGTTTCGGGTGAAACTAAACCAGATTCGGATATTTTTAATATTGTGTGCATGTTATTAGTCTCGGTTAAGGGTCTTAGTTCGGTTTAGGTCACTTACTCGAGGACGAGTAAGGCTCGAGTGTGGGGAATTTTGAGACGTGTTATATAGTCGTATTTCTCCCTTCTTTTCTTTGCATTATAATCCGCTTTTACACGGTTTTACGTTTCTTTATTTTCATTTTACACCCCGTTTTCCCGTTCTATGAAGTTATATTTCATCTTGTAGAATTTGAGACGGAAATGAGGAAATGAGAGCAAGTGAAGCGGCTTTGAAGCTAAGAGAGGAAGAAGAAGGATAATTGCTGAACAAAGGTTCTCAGCCGGTAGGCCGCCAGCCGGCTGGGAACCCCCTACCCTTGAGCCAAGGAAGAAAGTGTAAGAGAGTTATAGGAACTTCCCAGCCGGGCACCATGCCAGCAGCCAGCTAGCAGGCAGGGGACGCTTGGAGATTGAAGAAAATGAAGAAGAATATAGAAGACTCCCAGCCGGGCATCATGCCGGTAGCCGACCCACCGGTTGTGCACACCTGGTGACTTAATTTTGATGTTCAAGTTACATAAGACTCCCAGCCGGGAAGGCCACCGACGGCCGGTCCACCGCCTGGGACCCTTTCTCCACACTTTCAACCCTTGTAATCTTTGACCTAATTTTGTAAGAACTTATAAATACCCCCTCCCTAATTCATTTTTACACACAACCCTAGATCTAAATTTACTCTTTTTTTTATGAATGTTTCCTTAATCGTTCCTTAATTAAGACTTAATTACTTAGCCATTTGACCTAGATCTAGTTTATTTCAATAGTTTATATTTGAGTATTGAGCTTGTAATAGAAAATTTTGAAGGATTTCTTCAACTATTAATCCAAGATTCAATCTTTCCTTATTGTTGGTACAATTTCCTCTCTTTTTAGTTCAAATTCTCAATTGTTTATATTTCCATTTCCTTTTAAAATGTTGTTTCAACTAGTGTCACGTTTATTAACATGCATAGAAGGTGTTTGTTGAAATGTGTGTATGAAAGTTCAAGCCTTTCTTCATAAAGGTTTTACCTTATTGTAACACCCGAGAATAATTAATTTAGATTTTAAACTATTTTAATATTTAATTACGGTGAATATGATTTTAAATACTATTTTCATAAAATATAAGATCTTATGATAAATTAATTATATTATT
>VHZZ01002219.1:35310-69526 GCA_009801015.1 Silene noctiflora
GATGGTAACACCTCTATGCCTAAGGTGGCCTTGGTAAGACACTTTGGTGTATAGGGGTGTCACACGACCGAGCGCCACGCTACAGAAATACGGAGTATTACACTAATTGCAACGCCTCATCAGAATTGTTGACTCTTTTTCTTTCTTCATAAAATTTCCTACCTCTTCATTCAACACTACCTCTATTCCAATTAACTCATCATTAGTTAATTTTATCTCACTAAAACTATCCTTATCATCACTAACATCTTCCTCTTCAGGTTCATACTCAGGATCCTCACTCTTACACAAATCATCCCACTCAACCTCATCAAAGATATTTACCCCAGCAGTGTCAGCTTCTTCCTCATAACTGTCAAACATATCTGTTATTCTTATGTCATTACAGTCAAAGAATGCTTCAATCAATTGGTTAGAAGATTCAGGAAGTAAAGGAGTTGCTTGAAATGGTTTTTCAGATACTATTTTAGTGATATAAGTGTGTGAGGGAGTAGCTTGTTTAGATGGGGCAGTTTGTTTTAAAGAATTATTGGTGCTACATGCCTTTAGAGTTTCGGGAGCATTTACTCTTTGTTTATAGGAAGTGCTTTTCATTTGTGGTCCTTTCATTTCAGCAGTATTTACACTTATACCCTTAATTTATTATTTCCTCCTCCTAGGGGTCAACTTCTTTGGAATTTTGACAATAGTCTCAAACATTAAAATATCATTTACCAACTCCATAACTTCAAGAATATCCCTCTCAATAACAACATAACACTCAACCATCCTTTTCTCCACTGCCACATAACCCCTGCATCCTTATCATTTGCAATCCAACACCAGGATTCATATAGAAAATGCTATCTACATTTCTCCTAAAACTACCACACTTCTCAGCCTCTTCAAGTATGGTAAACTAACTAAGCTCATCAGGGTCCACCCACAGTCCTAAAACACCTACTACTATAAACCAGGCCATTTTCACCTTACCTAAACAAAACTCCATGCCACAATTTCGGGATAACAACATCCCAAGGACTTACCTAAATGAACAATATAAACATAGAAAATCATATAAGATATACTATAATAACATCACAATTTCTATCAAATGTGATGAAACCCATTTCACTAGATTAACAAAGCATAATAAGATTAAACTTGAACTAAAATTTGATTATAAAATAATATAACATCAAAATTATACTAAATTAACACAGTATAACAAGATTAAACTTGAAATAAATTTGGTTTTAAAATAATTTAAATCAAATAATTAAAGGAAACACTTACATTGGTCATTATTGTTGTAGAAGATGACTATGGTAAAGAGAAAAAGATGAATATTTAGGTAAATAAATAAAGATCAATGGAGAAATTTGAAGTTGAATGATGAAGATTATGAAAGGTGGGTTTTTGGAATATCATCAGGCAAATAGATGAAAATGGGGAGAGAGGTGTGTTAAACACACTTTTGTGTCTTTTAGCCTAAACATAACAAGGGTGTCTTGTTGTTCCGGTTGCCCGTCTCCTTAGATTGTTGTGGGAAGGTAGGTTGTATAGGATGAATTTAATTAAATTAATTGATACGATGAAGTAATTTAAGAAGGACACCCCATAGGATGAATTATTCCTATGAAATAGAGATGGAGGGAGTAATATACAACATACGTCATGGGAGTGTGTTCCATGGGTGTGGATGTCGAACATGGTGTCAGATACAAAGATGTTGGTTAGGAGGAGTGTCTGTGCTTCCTAGAATCCTGGGTTACGAATAAAAGGGAATTTGTGCCTGTTTTAGTTAGGGGTAGGCAAATAGGAAAAAAAAAAAAAAGAGAAAATGTAAAATAAATGAGTAAAAAATATATTGCGAAAATAAACATATATTGAAAGATGGTTAACCTTATAACAACCCTGCCCGCACAGTCGTAACACAACCTCAATAATAAGCTCCTTATTTTCCCGATGTGAGACAATTTTCCTCTCAATTTCTTGGGGTGTTACAAACTCCCCCACTTAAAAAACACAATGTCCTCGTTGTGCCTCAGAGCTGACCACAATCAAGCCTACCTCCCCCTCTAGGTGGGTGAACCGGATACTCCTGACCACATGCTCACTACCCCACGGTCGCAGGATTGTTCTGATGCCATTTATAATAACCCTGCTCACCACCGTCGTAACACAACCCCAATAAGGTGGAAGGTGTACCTTTGGGCCTATTATTTGTCTTCACTTAAGCCCAAAAGTACAAAGCCTTGTTATTAAGTGGTGGGTGGATCATTTATAAACATCTCATAACCTTCATATTTTCCCGATGTGGGACAATTTTCCTCTCAATCTCTTGAGGTGTTACAAACCTACTCGTAAAATAAAGATGATTGATAATTGAATTTTGCAGGAAAACATATGTTCTTACAAAATTGTGTTTTCTTAAAGATTTAGGTGAAAAAAAATAACTAATAAGTTATTCCAAAATTGAGTACATAAAAATTAACACTAGATTTCAAAATAAATAAATTGGATGTATAGTTTTTTTTTTTTTTTTTTTTTAATTTTATTTTTGGTGATGAGGGACCTGCAGTAACTACTTTTGATGCGTACTGGGTAAATGAGGCATTTATCCCAAGAGCCTTTAGCAAAACATTCTCAAGTAAATAAGGACGCTGCCATCTCGGTTGCCATCAGCCATCTATAGCTTATATAAAATTAACAATCAAATAACAGTTTAAGGACATTATTAAGAAATATATAACACAAATACTATTTACAAATCCAACTACCAAAATTCCAAATGCCAAAACAACAGAAGTGTAACTATAACTAATCAAAGGTCTAACTGACGACAACTACTAAGTGAGACTCAGTGGTAATAGCATTTTCTAGTTCTCATTAGCCATAGCTTATCACATACTCACCTGTTAAGACTCACTGCTCACCATTTGTCAGAAATATCAAATGAATCATAGCAAATAAGTTTTTTTAAAAAAAATAATAATAACAAAGGCAGACCGAGCAGTTACCAGTCGATATAAATAATCAAGCTCATAAAGAATACATTATAACATTCGCAATATCTATACAAACCAACACCATCTCCACATCAATGCTTCCCCGTCATCTTGTCGTGCCTACTACGATCACAGGTAACACCCGCCACAACTCGCGATATTTACTACAATCACGCCCGCTACGATGCCTGCTAGAATCACAGGTAGCACCCCACCTCAACTCTCGTAGCGCATGCTACAATCGCAGGTAGCACCCATGTACCCAGATTATTAATGTGCACATCCCCTTGTGGGTGGGAAAACCACAATGAGCGACCCCGGACAGAGCCAATCTCTCAATTGACTCCTCAACCAGCATCGACAATCCACCATGCAATCCATACCAAAACCAATATCATATTTCATCAGTAACAACGATCCACTACATCAACATCAAAGCAAGATTAACATATAACCAATAACTGAGTAAGGAAACCTATCTTAACAATACTTCAATTATTACGCAAGTGGCCAATAGCGATCCTCTACGAACTTGTCACCAATACATCATGCTTACATATAATCAACATCAATACTAGTATAAGACTCACCATATGCTAATCTTCTCAAATCCCAATTCTAGTGTTAGTCTCAATCAACACTAATAAAGCAAGATAGAATAACTTACGCAACAGAATCGATAAAATGGCGGAGAATGAAACCCTAGATCGCAGTCGTCACTAATCCTTGTCAAGGAAGCTTTAGAGGATGGGAGAAATGTTTAGGTAGGGTTAAGAAATGATTATAGGCTACTAATGACTTTAGAATTGATTAAGAATGATTAACAAACCCTTACACATAATATAATGTGAAACTGCGGAACTTGCTGAACCGGCTCAATCGACTGAGTGACCACCAAACCACACTAAGTAAACTCATCCTGGAACCTTCCGACACAACCCAAATTCACTTAGTGCGAGCCACTCGACCGAGTGATAATACAGAGTATTACAGTAAACCTCCGGTATACGTGATAGCCTATAAATCACGTATACCAGGTACACTATCTGAGAGTCACATGTTCAAAGTCTAAAAGATGATCAGGTCATAAATACTAAACAAAATTACTTCTGAGGAGGCTTGAACGCGAGTCTAAGGAGAATTTCGCCCAAAATTTTAACCACTAAATTGCACGGACTGGCCGTATAATTTACGTTGAGATGGAATTCCGAATTTACTTAAAAAATGACTGAAAATTAATTAAATTCTTTTTCATCATCATCTGCATCTCTTTCCTGTCTCCCTCTTCCTTCTCCACAATCCTCAGATCTCACTCATTTCTCGTTGATCTTCTCCATAACATCGCTATCTCATCAGATTTGATTTCTGTCTATTTAATTGTTCTTGTGCGTTATTAGGGTTGTTTTGTAGCAGAGCTTCAACACTTGACCAAATCATGAATCCATTTTCTTCAGGTACCCGTTTGAGGTAAGTTTCAATTATCAATTCCCCAGATCAACTTCTTCATGCTGCTTTTCTTTCTAAACTTTTCTTAATTTATGGTATTTATTTTCGTTGGAATTTGGTGTGTTTTGCAAAAATGTACGAGTAATAATGGGGAATTAAGGGGGAATTGATGGTCAAGTTGGAACTGCCAATGCTGAGGAGAAAACCGGGTTCAATGCGCGGTTTATGGGCTTTACAACACTTGATCGTTGCATTCTTTTGTTAACATTTATTTTTGGTTTCAAGCTGAGATTGTGTTTGATCGTTAATGGCAAATTCAATGTTCGGATTCACCACATGTACCACACTTTTATTAGTTTTACTAGTGCTGAAGAATCTAATTCTCATTGACAAGCTGCAAATTGCTGGACCAATCTCACTAATACCAAAATTTATCAATTCACTCGAAATTTCTTTTTCTCCAACTCCATTCCAATTCTTTTCTCGAGAAATCCTTAAAAGTGATGACTGGTTGATCAACTTTTCTCACTTTGTATAAAACCATTGCTGCTGAAAGTCTCTCATTTTCAAAAGTCGAGTCCAGAGGCAGTAGTCGATAAAATCTTGCGTTAAACATATTTGTTATGGGTTGATGTACTGTAAGGCTTCCGATCTTGGTATGAGACTATGAGTGCTTTTGGAGTTGGGCTCTTCCTCGGTCAGTTTTATGTTCACTATTTGCTAAGTGTCTCCTTTGTGTTTAGTGGTCAACCTGAACAATGCTATCCTCCTTTGAAAAAAAGCGTATTCTTTAGTCCTTGGTTCTCTGTCTAGAAACAGCATCAAAAATCCTTTAGATCAGAAATTATTCAGCTTGGAGAAGAGGGTACAATCATGAGGTAGGTAAGTGAGCAGTTCGTGATACGTGTGCAAAGTTAAAGGACGTAATTAGCAGCCTATAAGTATCTAATGATTTTAACTCGCTATTTATGTGCTCAGTTTCATTTATTCTTGTACTAGGCTTCTTTCTTTCTGACACTTATCTCTATTTCTTTAATCTGTTCTGGATGAATTGGCTTAGTTGAACAAGTTATTTTTGACATTGAAATGGAAAATGGAAAATGGAGATGGATTGGGTAGCGAGCAGGGAGGAGACAAAATTTTGATCTTTGATGACGTAGCCTGTCATTTTGTGTTGTACGATTCAAGAGCTGTTTGACAAGTGGAACTGTTGCTCCTTTCCTATTTCTTTTCGCATTTCATGTATCCCTGTTCCTTCAGATAAAAGTATACCCTACTTCAATGACATAGGCACCCTTACGCGGTCAACTACCCTATGAACATGCTTGTTTCTTTTTTGATAATTAAATCTTTTAGTGCATGCAAATTAGGAGATTGTTTGCTGCCACGTGAGTAAGTGACTTCATAATGGTGTGTCACTCTACTCTGTCTTTGTGTGTTGCTCGATATGACTTCATACATACTATTTCAATGCAGGGATATGATTCGTTCTATACGCGCTTGTAAAACAGCTGCAGAGGAACGTGCAGTTGTACGAAAAGAGTGTGCAGCTATTCGTGCAGCCATCAGCGAAAATGACCCGGGGTATAGGCATCGAAACATGGCCAAGCTCATGTTCATTCACATGCTTGGTTACCCTACACATTTTGGTCAAATGGAATGTCTCAAGTTGATTGCCGCTCCTGGATTTCCAGAAAAGAGAATTGGATACCTGGGCCTTATGTTGCTTCTTGATGAAAGACAAGAAGTTCTTATGCTGGTTACAAATTCTTTGAAACAGTATCCTGATGCTATGTTTTTCTCACGCAGCATACTTTATTGTGCTATTAACTGTACTGTTGGAATTTTATGCTATCATTGCAAGTGTTTGTTTCATAATGCATTACTGTTATTCCTTAGCATTTTATAGAGACCTAAATCATACAAACCAGTACATAGTGGGGCTTGCTCTTTGTGCTCTTGGAAACATTTGCTCCGCTGAAATGGCTCGTGACCTTGCACCAGAAGTAGAGCGATTACTTCAGTTTCGGGATCCAAATGTTCGCAAGAAGGTAATATTTTCTCATGCAAGAACAAATAGATATCTCTCTGGTGGCTATCTAGTAGATTAAGTCATCCTATAGTTTAACGCATTCAAACATGTATCTATGTGACTGAATAATTATCCTTTTTCGTTGTTGCTAAGAGGACCAGGGTTTGTTTATGGTATATTGTCATGAGAAAAGTTGAAGCTTCCATCTAAATGATTATATGAACTAACGTTAGTTGAATGATTTCTTCATTATGATAGGCAGCACTGTGTTCCATACGGATAATCAAGAAAGTACCTGATCTGGCGGAGAATTTCATTAATCCTGCCGCTGCTTTGCTGAAAGAAAAGCATCACGGAGTCCTGATAACTGGAGTGCAACTTTGTACAGATTTATGTAAAGTTAGTGAAGATGCCCTTGAGTATTTCAGAAAGGTACCATATGGTTTCTTATTCCCTACTTATTTGTGACAGCGTGTCTTATGTAAGCGTATTCCTTGTGCTGATCTGGTTAGTCAATGACTGGTTGACTGTGGCTTATTCATCTTTTATTTTTCCTTGATTGAACTGTGTATCTGAGATTGTAGACCGAGTTCAGTTTGCCTTAATGAAGTGTTTAAGTGCCGACAGTTTTTTTTGGTGGCATTTAATTATTTCTGTTTGATGTACCTGGGTGAGTGGGTCACATAGTCATAGGACACTTCCACGGGGAATCAACTAAGCCATATTTTCATATTTGTTTATGTGTTTGCATACCAGTTTCCCTCTTTCCTTTTTTTATTCATTTGTAAAATTTCTGACCTGGGAAATCGTGATTTGAGTTCCTATTCTTTTTAGAGAAGGATTTTTCTATTTATGTGTTAATGGCTGCTGAGTACTGTCGACAGGGGATTGTAAGTTAATGTGTGGCGCTTTTTTCCCTTTACTCTAAATTGGCAAGGGCGAGCATCATTCTGTTAAATATGCTTTTATATCAACCATTTTTTGTGCTTTCAGAAATGCACCGATGCCGTGGTGAGAGTTCTAAAGGACCTTGTGAACAGTTCGTATGCTCCAGAATATGATGTTGCTGGAATTACTGATCCATTTCTCCACATCAGACTGTTGAGGTTTCTGCGTGTTTTGGGTCATGGAGATGCTGATGCTAGTGATTGCATGAATGACATACTTGCACAGGTTGGTGGGTATTTTCGTGGCTTGTCTTTATGACTTTGATACAGGATTCACTCCTTTCTGATGGCTCATTTAGTATAAATGGATAGTTTAAGATTATTGTATCATGTCGTAAATAATTAATGTGCACAAGCAGTCCCACGATGGAATGTCCATGGTATTTGAAATTTGGATCCTCACCTACATTCGGTTGTGTTTGCATTAAAATTAAATGATGAAAATCGTTCCTATACTAGTGATGGGTAATTGGGTATTGCCATGAACTTCCACTGGGTCTTCCAACTAATGTAGAAATCCAAATTTTCTACCTCTTTATGTGCTTCACGAACTTCTATGAGATGACACCGCATATTTTGTAAATAATGCACTCCCTCCATATCAGTTTTTTCTTGATTTTATTTTACATGGAAACAAATATCTACAGTAAAAGGAAAATTGTCAATTAATACCTAATATATAGCACTTTTAATGAATTAGTACCAGTTAATTTTTTTTTTTTCTCAAAACTTAATACGAGTACCTAGTAAGCACCTATTTTACTGATTGCTACCTAAAATGATTTTCGGTCAAGTAACATGTAAATTGACCGATTTACCCCTTTACTCATCCACCAAATTCTTTTTCAGCAACTTAGAACCCTAATTTGGCTCCGAAATTGACATACCAGTTAGAAATCCTAATTTTAATTTTTCAATTTAAAACCCTAATTATCATTCAAATTGAAGCTACTTAAACAAAACACACTAATTGTGGCCTATCCTTGTTTTTTTTTTCTTTCTCAAGAGTTTTTCATTTCTTTTCATCTTCTTCATGTACACTTCTATTCTCGTGAAGTTGGAATTTTTTAATCCCTTTTTATAGTTCTTTGTTTTATATAATTGTGTGATCATTGTCTTCTCCAACATTCATCGGTATTAAATTTGTTTTTTAAAGCTAACAACTTATTTTAAAAATGAAGGTTTAATATTTGCGAATTGAAAATTCCAGTCAAAATTAGTGGAAAAGGAGGAATTAAAGAGAAAAAGTAGAGTAGAGGAGACAAAGGAAGGGAAAAGAAAAAACATTGTGGGAGTAATGTAATGTGGAAAGAAGTGAAGAAGGAGAAGATAAGAGATCAGAACTCTTCGAAGAGACAAAAGACACGGGAGTACATGAGTAGGAGATGAGGTAGGAAGGAGTAAAGAGCAAGAAAATAAGAAAAAGCTTAATAGTAGTACAACAATGGAGAATGAAGACATGAAAGTACAAGAGTTTTTTTTAATAGGACTGGAAATGCTGATAAAAAATAGTACAAAGGGTATTTTAGGAATAAAAAACCAAAGTTCAATTAATTTTGGAGGGAAAGTACCATTTTGATTGGAATCTTTTGAAATATATGGCAGAAGCGATTTTAGGTACTGATCTGTAAAAAAATGTTGCTCTGTAGGTATTGAGTTTTGAAATTTTTTATTTTATTAGGTAATATTTCGTAAAAAAGTGATATATATTAGGGATTAAGTGATTAACTTACTATTTTTCCAAAATGGAAAATAATGAAAAATTAGAGAGGTGGCAAAGTAAAGAGAACACAATTAACACTCAAAAAGAACTGTGAGAAGATCTAAGGGGTCCAACTCGTAGAAGGAAAGTGTGAGGTTATAGTGGATTGAGGGAGAACTTGACACTTTTTATTTTATTTTATTTTTGTTTATTTTTTCACATCAGGTGTTCCCTAATCTCCTTTACACTGTCCATAGTTTAGTAGAGGTCATATGTAGGATTAGTGATGAAGTAGCATTGTTACCCCTTCACTTACAAAAACTGTACACACAGAGATACCACATTACGTTATCATTCTGTTACTTAGCTAAAATAGTAGAAGTGTATATTTTTCACTTGATATGGATTATGGAAAGTAGCAAATTGTTTTGGGATGGACTAAGAAGGAGATGAGGACAATATAAAATGTAATGGAGTGTGTGGTACATACCGATTACTGTTCAGAGCTGAGAGGTATTTTAAGGACTTTCGTCTACTAAGCCTTATGGTATCTTTTCTTTTAACAATAACCACCATTTTTCATTTTTCTCCTCGTAAGATAAAGGGAGAGTTATGGTTCTATGCATTACAAATTGGGGATTTCTATAAACTCACATGGAAGCATATATGTTGATAAACAAAAGAGAATGTGTGCATATAGTAGTCCTCTTATCCTTTATAAGACTGAGAATTTGGATGATCCTGGCTCATGGATTTCCTTTTGATGCTTGATGGTGAAGGATTTCTGGAACTGATCTTGTGAGAGGACTCCTCTTAATTGTTGTTCATTGTTCTTAACTCTCATTTTCTTTTTCTTTTTTTTACCCCTTTTTTCCCCTTTTTAAAGTTCATGGGTAGCTGTTGTATATTTGGTGGCAAGAGACATAACCTTAATCTCTGTCCCGTGGCGTCTATGTTCTATCAGCCTTGTAGTTCTCCAACAGGGATTTTTATTCTCTCCTTAGATGATGATGTAAGCAGTGTAAACTCTTAGGGCTTGATTGGATAGCAAAATCGAAGGGAAAGGGAAGGGAGGGGGATAGGGGGAAAGGAAAGGGAGGGGAGAGAAGGGGGTATGTTGTTTGGATATGAAATTCCTCCAGATTTTCCTATAGTGGAGGGATTTTAGTTTGACTTGGAGGAGGGAAAATGGATCCCTCCAAATCCGTCCCTCTCCATATCCCTCATGCCCCATTAGTTATTCAAACAAGGGATTTTGTATCTTTCCCCTCCCCTCCCTTTCCTTCCAAAACCCTCCATCCAAACACAATGTTGCATAAGATTTGCTCATGACTTCTTAATATTAGAGCAAATGTTTAAATGTTGTTATCAAAGTCTTTTCACATAGAAATGATTTTGAATATAATACCCCGTCAAGTTCTTTCGCTGTGATACTGGTTTGCGCCGAAGGCTATGCAGTATAGTGTTGGCAATCAGTGCCCCTGTTTTTTTATACAATTTTTTTGCGTGTGCTTTAGGTGGCAACAAAAACAGAATCAAACAAGAATGCAGGGAATGCCATTCTTTATGAGTGTGTGGATACAATAATGAGTATTGAAGACAATAGTGGGTTGCGGGTACTTGCAATAAATATTTTAGGACGATTTTTATCAAACAAGGACAATAATATCAGGTATATACTTTTTTACTGTATTATTTTTTCTCTCTAGTTTCATGTATACAATCGGTGACTTTGATCAGTTTCTGCCTCAACCAATTTTTTTGGATGAAATCTGGATATGTACTTAGTGTCCATCTTGCTGGCCGTCCTCTTTCTGTCCTCCGTATAGAGAAGTTTTCTCCTTCCTATCTTTCACGAAATTAATTTTGTTCTACAACTTATTTTATGCATGCCTGACATCTTCAGAGGTGTGAATGTTCTGTTCCTTACTATTTTGATCCTTTTGCTTTATGTCATTGCATGTGTTGATTTTGAAATGTAATGGAATAAAGCAAAATGACCCACCAAAGCGTTGGTACTCTTTTTCTAATCCCCCTTACCTCGCCATTTGCAAAAACCTTTCGAGGCATTGGGATTATTGACATAATGTCATGTTTTGCATTTATCAAGCTCATTTCGCTCACAACATCAGCTGAATAGGGAATTGTAAAGATTTCCTACTTTAGGAACCAAGTCACCAATTAATTAATGTTCTTGCTATTCCTTTGACCTGATTCTGGGGAACAGATGTTTTTGTTTGTCAGCTTTGTTGACAACATTTGTTGTCATCCCTTCTCTTTTGCGTGGTATTAGTGCTGCATAGTTTATGTAAACGTGAAGCTGTTCAACTATTGTATCAGCTTAGAGCTTCCCTATGTAGAATTTTAGCTTGAGATAGTTTTAGCTAAACATTATGTGAAACATTGAGAATGATGCGGTGACTTGGAGAATATGTGAATTGTGTTCTTTTTCTTGCCACCTTGGTTAAACACATTCAAGTGTATTTTAGTTCCTAAATGGTTCTTTTTGTCTGTTTTATCAGATATGTTGCCTTAAACATGTTGATGAGGGCTATCAATGTTGACTCTCAAGCTGTTCAAAGGCATCGAACTACTATCTTGGAGTGTGTCAAGGTATTTTAGTATGTTCGTAGTGTTAATATTAGCAGATTGTAACGATTTAGGTGTCATACATATATGAAATGCAATACGAATCAGGCACAGAATCTTGGAAACATAATTCCGGAGGTCGTTCACGACAAAAATAAGTGGTTTGGTAACTCGACGGCCAAATTTACGAGTCAAAATACTGTCTACATGTAGAAGTTTCTCACTAAGATTTTACAGGCTGTTTCCAATCGGGTGACTGTCTACAAAAGAAACCTAATATTGTTTAATTTCACCTTTATTAACATGGCATACAATTAAGCTTTTTTT
Organism: Silene noctiflora; assembly: GCA_009801015.1. NCBI lineage: Eukaryota > Viridiplantae > Streptophyta > Magnoliopsida > Caryophyllales > Caryophyllaceae > Silene > Silene noctiflora. The sequence goes on from VHZZ01002219.1 coordinate 47,344, forward strand.
TTTTTTTTTTGTAACATGCAGAGTTGCATTCTTGATTATGTTATTGTTTTTGTCCAATTGTTCACTAAAAACTTTTTTATCCCTCAAGAAACAAAAAATGACAACGTAACTGATGCCTTGCAATGGCTGCATGTGACATGTGATCAGGTCATGTGTAACTGCTTATATCTGCAATTTCTGCTTTTCATTATGGTTATTGTGCTTTCCAGGATTCAGATGCTTCAATCAGAAAAAGGGCTCTTGAACTTGTATATCTTCTAGTCAATGAGAGTAACGTAAAACCTCTGACAAAAGAGCTAATAGAATATTTGGAAGCAAGTGATCATGAATTCAAAGGAGACCTTACCACTAAAATTTGCTCCATTGTTGAAAAGTAAGTAATCATCACTATTAACGTTCTACTATCACTCCATTTTTTCCGATTTTAGGTGGCACCTTTTTCCCCTTGGAAAACTTGTTTAGTGTGGTCTAACAATACTGAGTAACCCATAATGAAAACTGTTTTGGGAATTGCATTAACCGACCGCCACTTCACAATATGAAAAGTGCTGATAATTTAGACAGGCATTTTGCTCTACACTTTCATATTTACTCTCCTGGCAGGAAGGTTCTGGTCTACTCTACTAATCAACATGCATCTTATCCTTACCTTATCAACTCGCTCCCTAGATTGAGGGATATATTTCACTTCCAGCTAGGGTTTTTAACCAGTGATATTGGTTTATGTTTCATATTCAAAGCTCGATTCTAATTTTATTCGTGTCTTCCTCTTGCCTTTTAACTCGGTTATTATATTACTTCACATTAATACGATATCCATATTGAATATCAAATATGCTTGGACATTGGATGTGAACTTTGACATGTACCCTTGAACACTCTACATTTTACTTATATAGGCCCCAATTGATTTTTGTGGTCCCAATTGTTCGGCTTTGACCATTAATTATTCCAAATTTATATGGAGTTGGAGTACGATCCAATATCATGAGTCCATGACTAATGTTTGTATGTCAGTATCTGATTAAAGTGGTAGCTAGAGTATATGTCACCTCTCTGTTAATTTTCTGGTCACCAATAAAAATTAAAATCAGATGGGGGTAATCGAAATGACACAAATGGAGTATAAATTTCCACCTTTCATTTCTCTTGTACTTTAGTTTGCATGTTTTGAGTAAATAAGTCCATGACTAATGTTTGTATGTCTTGTACACATAGTCCGTTTACTACTTTTACTTTTGATTGCTAAGTCTTGATGTTCAAAGCAGAGCTAGACCTAGCAAAGTTGACCCGACCCAATAAGGCTGAACCGAAACCCGAATTGACCCGGCCCGACCCAGACTCGACCGAACCTTGATTGACCCAATGTTGACCCCACCCGAGATGACCCGACCCATAATTGACCCGATCCAAAATGACTTAAAGTGACCCAAAATGACCCGAAACGACAAGTGCTAAGTCATATTAATGTTATATGCATCAAAATAGAGTTTCATTAGTTACAACCATTCTTAATAAATACTCCGTAGTTAAATTTGCGAAATAGTATTTCTTAATCAAAATAGTACTAACTAAAGTGTTTTAACCATTAACCCGAAAGCGCCCGGCCCAAAATGACCCTATCCTGAAAGTGACTCGACCCAAAGTGACCGACATCAGGTCACCCGAAATTGACCCGAAACCCGAAATGACCCGACTCGATCCGAAAATGTATGACAGACCCGAAATGACCCGACTCATACCCTACCCGATTGACCCATTTGCCACCTCTCCCACCATCAACTCTTTTGTCCACAGTATTTCTCAGCTCCTAATAGGAACGAGAGCTTATGTTCAATGAATGATGTCTTTTGATGAGGGGATGTCTATTGAAGTTCTATTGGTTTGGCGTTGAAGAATCTGTGCATTCTAATTTGTTTGGCTTGTGCCTTTGTTTCTTCAGATTTTCGCCGGAGAAGATATGGTACATTGATCAAATGATGAAGGTTCTCTGTGAGGTATGCATTTGCTTCGTCAATATGCAGTTCTAAGTATTCTGGATCTGGATGGGGCTTGGAACTCTGGAAGCCTTTTCACATCGTAGCTTCTCACTGATGTTTTTCCAGCTTTGTGTATTTGTATCCATTCGCCGTGGGTACTTTTTTGTTCAAATTCCCGCCGTTCAAAAGATGTAGAATGTTTAAAAGATTTACTCTCACTATCACTCAATTAACTCTATTTCAATATCTTTCGCGAGGAGAATCTTGAAATTGGTTACTTGAGTGAAAAGCAGGGACTAATAATAGGCATATAAAACATAATTTTGTCCTTCCAATCTAATGCCTTCTCTGTCACCCGCTTAACAGCAAGTATCGACTGAGCTTGTTGAATGGTTGCCTACCCCAAAGTACTGATATTTATGTTGTGCTTAGTAGGCTGGAAATTATGTCAAGGATGAGGTTTGGCATGCTCTTATAGTTGTGATTAGTAATGCTGTCAATCTCCATGGATATACAGTTAGATCCTTGTACAGAGCAGTTCAGGCATCGACTGAGCAGGTAGTGTCTTTATTTCCATTAGTTAACCTCTGAGAATTGGCTGTGCAGTGAATTTCAAATATTTGAATTTTTCTAAATATTTGTCAGGAAACACTTGTCAAAGTGGCAGTTTGGTGCTTCGGAGAATATGGTGATATGTTGGTCAATAATGTTGGGATGCTAGACATAGAGGAACCAATAACCGTAAGTTCCTACTTCTATGAGGCTCTTAACGAGTCAATTACTCCCTCTGTTCCGTTCTGGTCCGGTCATTTGTTTACCGTATTTCTTCTTTAAGTGCTTCAGTAATTAGAGAATATGCCCAATATGGTGAATATGTTGGTCAATACTGTTGGGATGCTAGGCATAGAACCAATAACCGTAAGTTTCCACTTCTATGAGGCTCTTAACTAAGCAATACTCCCTCTGTTCCGTTTCGGTCATTCATTTGTTTATCGTATCTCATTTTTAAGTGCTTCAGTCGTTTGTTTGCCTTTTTAATTTGGTTTAAGTTTTAGGCTACTCAATTACAAGTCTACCCTTACTTATCCTTTATACTTCAGCCTCTCATCCCCCACTACAAAAGACCACCACCTATAGCCACCTTGACCACTCTGCAAGTGTACATCACAGCCACTCATTGAGACCGCTTCCACAAACCTCTGACCACTGCCAGAAACGGCCGACCACTGCTAGAAACAACCATTAAGAATCCCGAATAATTGTCGACAACCCCCCCTAAAACAGCTGACAACCACCGGAATCTCCCATACTCTGCACCAGCCATTGAAGACCACTGCAAACCACTGAATTAGTCCCCACCAACCCCAAAACCATAGATCTAATCAAAGAAAACATGGGGAGGAGGAACACACAGAGAGATAAACGTAGAGATGAGAAGTGGGTGGAATTGCTGGTGGAGAAGATCTAAAGATGCGGGGAAGGGCGGTGGAAGAGTGGGTGAGGGGGGTGTGCAGGCAAGAGGTGAAGAGTGAGAGTGTGAGACAGGCTATCCGGTTGGGGAAGGTGAAGAAGAGTTATTGAGTTGGGGTGGGGAGGTGTGGCTCTGTATAAGGTTGTAGACTTGTTACAATTAGGGTAGAGTTGTACTTTACCCATTTTCTTGGTTGTTGGGCCAAAATCAAAGTTAAACAAAATGACCGAACAGAGGGAATTTTTTATATGGTTCCTTTTTCCAATATAATCTACATAAACAGCTTCCTAGTGTCAGAATTTTATTTGCCTGCCAAAGAGTCAGTATGTGAACATTTAGAAGGAGTTTAGTTTTAGAAGATAATATCTGACGGAATTTCAGCCCATTTGTTATGCTGTTGTTTTTTTGTTCTCCATTTCTCATGATATACTATTAATTTTCAATTCAGTATGGCCTGTTAAAAAAACAAGCCTCGCTGATTTTAGTATGTACAGGTGATCTCAAATCTGTATACTATAGGAAAAAAAAGGGATGTGATGGAAACTGGCAAAACAGTTTAGCCCCTCTGCAATTGCAGGTTAATTCCCCCAACCTGCTATCTGTCTGCCTTGTTAAATGTTAAGAGCTGCTGGGTGACTGGGGTCTTAGCTTTAAAAGGTGCGAGGCACACTAAGGGTTAACGTGTGAACAAATAAAAGCTAGATATAATTGGGCAAATGGAAGATAATATTGAAAGAGCTTGAAGAGAAATATGGAAATTAGATAGTAATGCGGCTCATTAGCTGCTCCCCATTCAAAATGTGCATCTAAGGCTTCTGAGGGCATTTGGCTAGTGCCTTAGTGATCATTGAGTGCTCTTACAAGATTAGGCTCTTCAATTACAGTGTTCAGTGATTCAGTCTTCCTAGAATGGTTGCAATTAGAGGCTCCTTTATGATTGCGTGTTTCTTATTGATATTACATATTTGTCATGCTAGATCTAGTCATTAATCGATAAATTTTCTTCTAACTGCGTCTTATTGTTGGAATTTTCTGAACAGGTAACAGAGTCAGATGTTATTGATATTATTGAGATGGCTATAAAACGACATAATTCAGACATTGCCACTAGTACTATGTGCCTGATTGCTTTATTGAAGCTTTCTTCTCGATTTCCACCGTGTTCGCAGTAAGTGTTAATGTTCTAAATTTATCTTCGATTTTCTTACTGTTATCTTCTTGAAGATATTCTTCACCATGCTTATATTGCCAGTAATTTAAACTAGGAGTTGGTTAATTAGAAGCTGATACTGTGAGCAAAAAGGACCCAATATATTCTACATACAAAACCAATATCACCTTTTTCTCTAAAGAAATGCAGTACCACCCTTGTATATTATAATGTTCTTTTTTGAAGTCAGCATTTCTTTATGTTTGATCCAATAAATTGAAATAGCAATTATTCCTGGTGTGGGATTGGTGCTGTAGAAGTGTGGTGTTTCCCATGAGGTTTGGGCCTTGTGAAGTTCAGTGTTAGAAATAATCGTTCCTGTTTTTTAATCCAGACAGAAATGTGATCTTTTGGACCTTGTTAACGATAAATTTTGCGTAATTCGTAGAACTGTTTACATCTTCAAAAGATGATGTGATAGTAATTGGCTTGCTACTTTTGCCCCTATGCACAAATCCTATAACACTTGTTCTCTTTGCAGGAGGGTAAAAGAGATACTTGTGCAACACAAAGGAAGCCTCCTTCTTGAATTGCAGCAGAGAGCTATTGAATTTAACTCAATTATCGAAAGACACCAAAACATTAGGTATTCTTTGTTCACAAAGAAAGCCTCCTCCTTGATTGTCTTTGCTTTTCCTTTTTGTCATTTACCATTTTTCTTTCTTTAGTTCCGTTGTGAATAATACTCTGCCTATAAGATGGTAGAATATCTAACAAGGTTGCTTAATAAATTTACAGATCTACATTGATGGAACGAATGCCTGTTTTGGACGAGGCCACATATAGTGGAAGAAAGTCCGGTTCTTTGCCTGCATCAATTTCAAGCTCCAATGGGCCATCAGCAAATCTGCCAAATGGAATACCCAAGGCAGCAGCTGCTGCTGCTCCTCTTGTTGACTTACTTGACCTTAGTTCAGATGATGTGCCGGTACCAGGCTCTTCTGGTGGTCATTTTCTACAGGACCTCCTTGGTGACCTCTCACCATCACCTTTACCTTCAGGTCTGTTTGTGAGATGAAAACCTACATTGATGTTTAAATCTGTGAACAACGTACTGACTTATGCTGCACGTTGGTTTTATCTGGTCAATCTCTCAATCTAGCATTTCACCTCTACCCGGTTCTTTTGAGTAGTGTTATGGGACTCCTACAACATTAGCATTTAATATTACCCAACCCTTTAAAGGCTCCCGCCTATGTTGCAGTAAGGGGGTCGGAAGTACGCAATTTTACCTATGTGTTAACGCATGAAAAGTCTGTTTCCGGATGACCCATGAAGTTCGTATCACGATTGGCATTGGCTAACAGTGACGGAGTACATGGCAATAGGAGAGAAAAAGAAGTCCAGACTGTTTAATAGCCCCTACCTTAAAACCCTAAACCCTAAAAGATGACCCATGAAGTTCGTGTCACAATTTGCATTGATTAACGGTAATGAATTACATCACAATCGGAGAGAAAATGAAGCCCTTACTGTTTAGAAGTCATTTTGCTCATTCCATCCCTTGTCAAAACCAAAGAATAGTGGGAGTCACCATTTTCTTTAGACAATAGAAAGAGGAAAAAAAACTTGCGTAAACAGGTTTATTGACCTGAATAGCTTTGATTGAATCCATGGATGCTTGCTTTTTTTTTGCTAGAAATTGAGTCGGGACTCTGATAGAAATAAGATAAACCCCATTTGCATTCGATACATTTGGTGATTGGCTCTCTTCCAGGTTATTTTAAATGTCTTTCTTCTCCATTTTAAGGTTCTAGTCAGAATCAAAAATCTGGAACAGATGCGCTGTTGGATCTTTTGTCCATTGGCAGTTCGCCTGCTACAAATACTTCAGCAATTCCTGGCATTTTGTCGTTGAGCCTTGAAACCAAACATTCTGGAGCAACATTGGAAGGGTTGTCCTCAGTTTCGTCAATCCCCAAACAAGTGTCTTCTCTCAGTGGAACTGCTCCAATGATGGATTTATTGGATGGGTTGTCGTCCAGTCAGCCGACATTAGGTATTTATTCTGTAATTTTTATTTTGATGCTGGTGGACTTCTTTTTTGTTTTTATTTTTTGGTTGAAGAAATGCTGATTCTATTTTTCCGTCACAGAGAGCAATGGTTTGCAATTCCCCTCCATAGTTGCATTTGTGAGCAGCTCCCTGAAAATGACGTTTGACTTTGCAAAGGATTCCGCTAACCCACAAACGACATCTATCAAAGCTACATTTGTTAATTTATCAGTAAACATCTATACTGATTTCGTCTTCCAGGCTGCAGTACCCAAGGTGAAATACGAACTTTGTAAATATTACTTAAATAATTTCCAGTAGCTCATTGTCATTAATTACAAGTTCTCATACGTGAGCATGAGACATTGAGACATTGAGACAGTCTCTTGATAATAATATCTTGAGACTGATTCACATTTCCCAACAAATGTTCTAGTTAGTGGGCTTCTTAGTATTGGATTACACAAATTCTCATGAGTCAGTCTCAAACACAGATTATCACAAGACTGGCCCTTATAATATGGATATAACTTTTCGATCAATTTTTTGCGGGCTAATGGGAAATGGATGTGATTTTTAGTTAAATGGTCCGGTCTTGCACTAAAATATAATGTGACCATCTCTCAAAAGACTTACCAATATAAGTAAGATTTTCTGTCCATTGGATTCATCTCACATTATATTTGTACAAGACTGTCTTTCAAGAGATTACTTGTTAATTAATACTCCCTCTAATTCATTGGAATTGCTATATTGTTTCAAAATCATCCTCACCTATTTTGACAAATGTAGGAAGCCCAATGAACAGGAGCGAGTATTTGTCATTCCTAATGAATACTTCATCTGATCTATTTGCTTGTATACATTTTTCAAAAAATGCGAGGGGGATTTCGAAAGACAATCTACAATTAATTGGGACAAAAGAAGTATGTATCATCTAATGCCTCAAAGAAGCTCAACCTCCGCCAGGGTAAAAGGAGGTTCAGTTTTACGTAGTTTCTCCCGTACAATGACAGGCTGTTTTGCAATCGACTCCTAAATCTGAAACAGGGTAGCATCTACGACTTCATGAAAAAAAAGGAAAAGGGGTTTAAGTGCCATTTGGTTTAATCCATTATATCCCAAAGCAGAGATTTGGCTTCCAAGACTTTATTCTTTTTATTTGTTTATTTATTTTTATTTTTATTTTTAATAACATTTCTTAACTGTACCCTTTACTCTTCTGTGCTATTTTGGGCACAAGAGCTTGATATATTCATGTTTTGATCTGCAGTTTCTTCAGCTGCATCTTGATCCAGCTAGCAACACTACTCTTCCTGCTGCTGGTAATGGCTCCATCACCCAGAGTTTACGTGTTACTAACAGCCAGCATGGAAAGGTACCTTTATTTTGTTTCTACTTTTGGGCTATTACTTTCTATTGACTTCAGAAGCCTTAAGTGTCTTCTTCGTTACTGTTAACCCTTGGACTAGAGTGTGCACAGCCATACAAAATAAAATTAAAAAATATTGTGCTGAAGAATGAAAAAGGTAAGATGTTATAGACTTGTTGAGGCCCAAAGTTATGTATAGTGTGGAAAGTGTAAAGTAGCGCCACACGCATAGTTTTGTGAAAAGTCAATCTTCACCGGGGTTCTCTCTTATCATTTTTCTGATGTATCGTGAAAATGTTTTTGTTTTCTTCAGAAACCACTGGTCATGCGATTTAGAATAGGCTATAAGGTAAACGGGAAGGACATTCTGGAGGAAGGTCAGATCAGTAACTTCCCACGAAATTTATGAAGCTTCAAAATGAGGTGCATTGGCTAACAAAACTCCTTTGAGTGAGAGAAGACACTCGTCGTCCGTCATATTAGTGTAATCTCTCCTAATACATTAAAATGTTAGCAATTGAAATCTCAATATCTTTGTGTTTGTTCATTCCTGTTTCCCTTTTCGCGCTTTTTCCGGGCCAACCTCATTTTGTACGCAGTTGAGCGATTTGTGTAGATTATAATTTGAATGTTATTTGTACGAAAATGTGGAAAATGAATTTTGGAGAGACTACATAGAGAGAGGGTGTCATGATATAAGTGGACATTGTAACAGAGTCCCGACAGTTAAATTTCATATTGTAATTCTGTTGTTCTTCAGTTAAAAGATGCAGTTTTGTGCGTAATTTCCTGCATGATTTTGTATTGATTGGCCTGATCTCTCTCAAATGTGAACGTTCACGGGTGTCCTTTTCTTTTGTGCCTTGTGCACATAGATTCCTTTGTGATAGGATTATGACAGAATATTCAATCTTTGGATGTATGTTTCTGTTGTAAGATTCTCTCCTCTTTTTAAAGCCTCACAATATTATTTTAGTGTACACTTCTCGGATAGAAGGTTCACACCTTTGGGTCTTTCTTCCACTAATTTATGATTAGAATAACGTCAATTTCGGGAAAAAGATATCCATCTGCGTGCAGCGGTGGTGGAGGGAGTCAAAGGCGGCGTTGGTGTGACCCTAATTGGTGTTTTGTTTAGAGTGAGTTGAAGTGGGAATAAAAATGAGAGGCCCAAAGTGTGGATGGTTTAGGATTGCTATGATGAGGTTTACAAAGTATTTCTTTTTTCCAGTTTATCTTTTCGCATTTACGGCGTACAATTTCTCTTCTTGCATGTTTTTCGGTCTCTAACAAGTAACGTTGAGTTGGCGCTGAATCTAGTGTTGTGTTTCAATATCAGGTATAAGTATCAAAATATATTTGACACCCCCTATTTATGGGTTTGATGTGGTAGTGCATACGACACTCGTTGGTAGCCTTAAAATTTCGTAGTATGAAACCTGTTGGATGCATACGACTAAGTAGGTTGAATTGCATTGGATACTTTGATTTGAAATCTTTTGTATCTTTTGGATAATAAAATTATACAGTCCAGTATCATCATTTTTTTATGGTGGTACGAATGTTTTAGTAGGTGGGAACAAATGTGAACTAGTGATAACACGAACAAGTAAAGATGGGCTAAACTTTTGTTGTTTATATCTGCCTTCTACTTGGACTAACCACTATATAAACCTTATTATGTTACAGTAATAGCAGCACATAACAACATCAGTCACCATGTATTATTCTCTCTTTAGTTATCTTCTGTTAATTATTGTATCTTCATCTTTACAATTTCCTCATCCTCTTCCCGTCGATGCTAGACAATTAACTTCCAATGGCGTCTTTTCCGTTGATCTTATTCATCGTCATTCTCCCCTCTCTCCATTCTACAATTCCTCTAGGACACCTCTCGGCTCACTCTCCCACCACCACCGTGTCAGTCTATCATCTACTTACTATGATAGTAAGGATGTTCAGACTGACATTATTATTCCCAATGGCGGGGATTATCTCATGAAAATTGTTATAGGGACTCCTCCAGTTGAGTTCACGGCTGTTGCTGACACTGGTAGCGACCTTGTTTGGATCCAATGTGCACCATGTCAGCGCTGCATAGACCAACAATCCCCGCTCTTTGACCCAACTAAATCCTCAACTTCTCATGCAATCCCGTGCACCTCCCGCGCTTGTAATCAGCCGGGAATCAGTGCTTCTTGTTCACAAAATAATAATAATATCAACGACAACTCATGCACTTATACGACACAATATGGAGATGGAACAAAAAGCAAAGGTGTCCTTAACACGGAAACCATTAGCTTCTCCTCGTCCGAACCCACACGATCAACTTTCCCCTCCTTCATCTTTGGGTGTGGGTATGACCAGGAAGGAGAGTTAGGTGCCGATGGGAATGGGATCGTCGGGTTGGGAGCTGGTCCATTGTCCTTAGTCTCACAACTTAGCCCAAAAATCAACTACAAGTTCTCTTACTGTTTAACCCCTGAAGATTCAGGGGTTAACAGCAAGCTAAACTTGGGCCTTGATATAACAAGTCCAGGAGCTGTATCAACCCCCTTCACAACACACGACGCGGATCCAACATTTTACTATCTTACTCTCGATGGTATAACCGTTGGGGGTAGCCTTGTCCATGTGGCTACAGATGTGATCATAGACTCTGGCACGACTTTAACATACCTACCATCCAGCATGTATGATAACGTTAGGGCCGCCCTGAAGGATGCCATTTCAGTGAGCTCAGTGGCTGACCCAGACCAGGTTTTCGACCCTTGTTATGAGACCGGATCATTAGGCGAAGGGTTTAGGCCACCGAAAGTGGTGGTCCATTTTAGAGGAGCTGATGTGGTGCTCAAGGCAGAAAATATTTTCAGGACAGTGGATAAGTTGACTTGTTTGGCAATGGTTCCTACAGATGATACACCCATATTTGGTAATATTGGTCAAGTTAACTTTGAAGTTGGGTATGATTTACATGCTAAGCAAGTCTCTTTTGCTACAGCAGACTGCACCAAGTATTGATGAAGTAATAGTAGTACTCCGTATTCCATAGTAAATGTATGTATTACGCTTTAATTAATTTGATCGAACCTAAATATGTCATGTAAAATACTACTCCCTACTGTATTTTGTAGCGCTTGAAAATCAATTAAATCTATTATGTACTTTGTAGCAATGGTGTGAAGGCCAATTTATGCAAGTCATAATTATAAAGAGATAGTTCTCGAATAAACTTATGTAAGTCAAAACTATACAGAAACTTGACACACAAAAAGTCATCTTCAGCTGAGCAGTCACTAGTCAGGAATGCAGATGACAAAAATTTGAAATTGATGTTATTATGTAACGGAGCACCATAATATTGATAGAAAAACCAGTCGAAGAAATTGTATTTAGGTTCGTTAATTGCATGGTGTTAACCTTGGTTTGTGACTTGACTTGGGAATCCATCATTATCACGGTATCATATTTGTCGCTGTCTTAATCATATATGCATTGTGGCCAGTACTACCGCAAAATGTGATCAGGATAACCTTCAAAATCATTATAACTCTGTTGCGATTAGGTATCTTGACGTAGATATGATACGATGGATAGTTGTGAATTGTTAGGTAAGACTAAAATAATATCAAGATTGGTTTAGGGTAATCTTGTTTACTATTAAGCATGCAAAGTGAATCACATCATTAGTTTAGATGAGCCAAGTTTCAGCAGAATGAGCGACAATACATTATTCCATGACACTGTAAATCTGGTACATTATAGGGATTACCAGTTAACCTCCGCTAGGCACACTTGACCTGATCACAATCTAACTACCAAAACATCATACACTCGTCTACTTTATATAAAATTAATGACTTTCGTTCTGAAAATTTTCTTAAATCCATCTCATATCGTAAGTCTTACAAAATTAAACTCTGCAAGGCTCAAAATCATACTTGTCCTTTCAAAATGCTCACTCTGCTTTTCTATTTGCTCATTTCATTGTCCTACAAACACTTACAAAGCTTAACACTAACACAACCTAAAACCATAAGTCATGGCTTCACTCTTGATCTTATCCACCGCTACTCTCTCAAATCTCCATTCTACAACTCTTCCATGACCCTCCATGAACGCTACCATACTTTGGCGCTCCACTCTTCATCAAGACACCAACATTTTAATTATCTCCAAGCTAAAGCTAGCAACTTCGCGGCCAGTTTGATCCCGGAAAATGGGGATTACCTAATGAAAATCGCGGTAGGGGTGCCATCTGTTGATCTCTTTGTAATCTTAGACACTAGTACTGACCTTATGTGGATCCAATGCAAACCTTGTAATCGTTGCAACAAGCAAAGCCAAGAGATGTTTGATCCAAACCAATCTTCATCTTATGAAACAATCTCGTGCGACTTGCCCTTTTGCCCCCACGTTCCACAAATGCAATGTGATTCCTTCACCAATGAATGCCAATATTGGTATACTTATGGAAGTAGGTCAAGCTTAACTTCAGGGGTCATCGCAAGGGACCTTTTTACCCTCGGTACCATCAACTCCACATTCATTTTCGGATGTTCCCTTCAAGAAGACGAGGGTTTTAACCCCAATGCAGCCGGGTATCTCGGTCTTAATGGTGGTCAATTCTCACTAATCTCTCAATTGGGAGTCTCTAATCAATTTTCCTACTGCTTAACTCCAAGTAACTCAAATTTCACTAGCAAATTAAGATTAGGCAGCCATGTTATACCTAGATCACAAGGTGCTATTGCAACTCCATTGTGGTCCCGGTACTTGCCTAGTTTCTATGTCATCACGTTAACAGGCATAAGTATTGGTCATGCTACACTAAATACCGAGAGGTCCATTTTTATAGACACGAGCTCTACATTCACGTATTTGGACCCAAGTATATACTCCGGTATAGAGGAGGCGGTTAGAGACGCGGTTGGAGTTGAGCCAATGGTTAGACCACCACAACCAGAGTTAAGGCTGTGTTATGATAAGAAATCAGGAATTAATACAGGGCCTGCGAACATGGTGTTTCATTTTGAAGGGGGCGAAATCTGGTTAAGATCGATAAATATGTTTATCGACTTGGGTGATGTCCTTTGTTTAGCCATTGTTCCATCGGAGGAAGATGGTGACAGTATGATTTTGGGGAACGTGGCTCAAGTGAACTTTGAGGTTGAGTATGATCTTGACAGTAGAATGGTTACTTTTACTCCTACAAATTGTGATTATTAGAGAACATATTGTTATTCAAGGCAAATATTTATTTATGTTAAGTTAATAATGTCTTCTGCTGATCATGTATTCTCTAATATATAGTGATGAAGAAAACTGATTGTATCAACATTCATGTTGTATTTGATTCAAAAATATTTCTTAGTATTGTGCTCAAAACTGCTACTGTTTCATTGCTTGTTTTTCTGATGATTCAGCCATTACATTCTTCATATATACAGTGAGGATCACACACACAAGTACACAACCCTACGTCATTACATTAACTAGAAGACAAAATAGTGCCAGCCATCACATTCCTTTTCCTTTTCACATCTTGCTATTTCCACCAACTTTCTTGTCAGCTTGTGCAACATATGCTCTTCTTTCCACAATACCAGCATAGGATTAGGCCTTCTCCAACGCAAAGTCTTGGCCTTTTTTTTACACCCCCAAAGATGAGAGTGTGATTCTTTCATCACTTCCATCTTGTTGAGCAAGTGGTTGTGTTGGTTTCACAGTAAGCTCCTTAGTTAGAACATCAACAATTTGATTTTTGGAAGAGACACAGGATGGTTGTATTACCCTATTGGTTATTACTTTTCCCTTATGAAATGACAATCAATCTCTATGTAATTGGTTCGCTCACGTAGAATAGGGTTTGTTGCTATTGCAAGGATTGCTTGATTACCACACTTCAGAGCACCAGTGTTCATCTTCTTCAAACCCAAATCCTTGAGCAATGTCATTAACCAAGTGACTTCACAGGTGGTTCGAGACATTGCCATATATTCTGCCTTAGCTGAAGACCTGGCCACAACAGTCTGTTTATTTGACTTCCAGAACACAGGTGACTGCCTAACAGGATACAGTAGCCAGTTGTTGACCTTCTAGTTGAGGGGATGAGGCCCAATCCGAGTCACAGTAGGCAGATGAGCCATTTTCAAACAATATTCCTTGACCAGGTGCAATTTTCAAGTATCTCAGTACCCTCCTTTCAGCTTTTAGTAGTGATCAGAGGTGAGGCATTGTATGAAGTGACTCAACAATTGCACACAGAAGACAATGTCAGGTCTACTTATCGTAAGAATAAATAAGCTAATAAACTTACCTATAAGCCTCCTTTAGATGTCAGAGGATTTGGCAAAGGTGTTCCTTTGTCTAGATAGAGTTTGCAATGACTTTCAATAAGCACTTTCAAAGACCTCTGTTTCTCTATGCCAAGTTCTTTAATCATGTCCAGAATATACTTCTTTTGTTACTCAAATATTCCTTGGTCTGTTTGAGTCACTTCTAGACCAACAAAATAAGAAAGATGTCCCAAATCTTTCATATGAAAGTCAGAATTGAGAGTGCCCTTGAACTTGTTTATTTCTGACATATTGTTTCCTCTAATTACCATATCATCAACATATACCACCACAACTTTAATAATATCATTGTGAGCCTTAATAAACAGTGAATGATCAGCTTGAGATTTTGAAAAATCATACGCTTACACCTCTTTTTGCTTGCTCTATTATTGCTTTCTAATCAAACTCACATGCTAAAACAGTTTCACCAAAAAGTTTAATTGCATTTAAAATGATTAGAAACCAAAATCACATGCTTAGGGTTGAAAAAATGATTGCCTTACATTTTCGTACTAGCTACGCTCTTCAATATGTCGAACTAACAATCGACTTAGTATTGGCAACTAAATGTGTGGGCGGGGTTAGTTGTCCATTAAATGGCTTCCTAGCATGTACCTTCACCCTTTACTCAAAATCTATGGTTTTCGAATGCCCGATTCCTAAAGGTTGCAAGAGTTATTCAACTTATTTGAGTGAGTAAGGAAGAGTCTTAATAGCTTTAACTAACATGGGAAGAAACACTGGTTAACCATACAAAGCATTTTTCTACAGGAGAGGAATAGCGGATTTTGGGCTCGTTAATGGGAATAATGATGAGTGTTTGGTTGTTGGATATTCTGATTCCGACTATGTTGCAGACGTAGATAACATGAGGTCTGTAACCGAGTATGTATTTATACTTGTAAATCTATTGTTAGTTGGATATCTAATCTTCAATCCTCTGTGACTTTGTCAATCACGTAGGCGGAGTATATGGCTTTGACGGAGGTTGCTAAGAAGGCTATACGGTTAAAGGGGATCATACATGAGCCGCATGTCTAACATTCGTCTAAATTTTATGACATTTCGTAAATCTGTCAATAAGTGGTAGCTCAAATACTCGTGTCTACCCCTTGATCGTCATCTACATGCCGATACGGTTGTTTTGACATTAAATAGAGTTCATTTGGAGTTCGGGTAAAAAACTGTCTTCATTTTCTAAAACCGTCTCAATCCGAGTCGAAATTTTCTAGAATTCCATCGCACTAATATATTTTAATACACGAAATATCTTGCCTTGTGGTATAAGGAAGTCACGTATCTTCCTCTTTCCTATTCTTAAATGCAGAAATCTTTTTTGATGCGAAAGAAACCCTCCAGGAAAGAACGCAGTAGCTGTTGCGCCTCTTCCTCGGCTATGAATCTATCAGTTTTGGATATTTTCTAAATATTTTTGAGAAAATTATAAATAGAGGGCTTCGCCTTCGTTCTTTTTCACGCGAGTGTCCACCCTTCTCTTCTATCTTTGTATTCTAGTCCTTGCTATTACTCTTTGACATCTACGTGCTTGATCAATTCGACCACGTAAGCCCGATTCCTATCGTGGTTCCCGTCTCGTTTGCATGGCCGACCAATTTGACCAACTATACAATCACATCAATCAATAAAACCATTCTTGTTAAATTTCCTTGAGAAATCGAGGTCAGTTTCACCTTCATTAAAGTTCGAGTCGAGTTATCACTAAACGATATTTTAAGTTAAATCTCGCGACGCTAACATGTAAATCTGAGAGGGTAAATCTCACTTTAGTCTTGTATTTTTGCTTTGTAATTTATTTTGTATGAGTTTATGTCATAAGAATGGTTTAGAAGTCGTAAATATTTCATTAATATCAAATTTTAAAACCGTTTTGATAAAACCAGCTTAGATCTGACACAGAGAGGATACGCATCAGCTAATGCGCCTCCTAAAATAGACGCAACCCTTTCTACACCTCTTCTAGAGGCTGCCTTCAGCAGCTACCTTTCTTCTTCTTCCTCGGGTTTTCTTTGTTTCGTCATTCTTCGCCTTTTCCTTCCTTCTTTTGACTTAATTCTTTCAAAATTCCTTTCCAAGTTTTTTACAAAGTCTTTTTGACTTAAATTGCTATTAATTGATATTAGTAGGTTTTTGTAGCCGTTTTCAAATCTGGGTTTAAGAGTTTCGATAATTAATGTCAAATATCTCGAATTCGACCTTTGTACATGTTTTAATTCGTTTTCGCACGATAATTTGTCCTTTGTACATCAAATCGACTTTATTAAGTCTTTCAAATTTTATAGTTTGTTTAAACCTTTTAAATCCGAGTTTGTAATTTGTTCAATTCGATTTCTTTCCTTTGCAAACCTCTTTTCTAACCATAATAAGTAATGTCAACGAGTTTATGACGATCCTTGTACACTAAAATATGCTAAATCAACTTTCTTTGAGTCGTAGAATATCAAAAAATCAATAATCAAACTAATGAATCATAACGATCCCGCGGGACTGACTTTCTTAGTCAGAACCCACCCAGAACAGACGCAGTTTTTCTACGCCTCTTCCAAAGGGCGCATCTCTTGCCACGCCTTTTCTGAGTTGGTTTCTGCCTCTGAACTCTTCTCGCTTCGACATAGCATGTATGTTAGGTTTTAATATCAACTATTATCCTAGTATCACGTAAATATTACCAGGAGTCAACCTATTTTATTCGGAGTTACTTTTTCACATACAGACTTTACTCTTTCATATACACTTTTACATAACTTTTCCGTATCGTACCCTTTTTTCTAACTATAATCAAATTAACTCTTATGCATACACTTTCCCTAAAATCCAATCTAATTAATCTAAAACTTGAAAAATGGATTATAATTCTTCAACTAGTGAAGTAATTTTATTTTTTAGCAATTATTAATACGCCTTTTTGAAATTATTAGGTTTAATTTTTAGTAAAATTAATATGCAAAGTAATTTATTAATTAGGGTTCATGGGTAGTGAAAGGTACGATGGTTAGAGTAGTTGATGGTTGTTCTGGGGTGTGTTCGGTGGCTAGGCGGTGGTGCGATGTGGGTGGTGCATGGTGAGGAAAGAGGAAGATTTGTATACGGAGTGATGCGATTGGTTTGCGTCGAAGTCGGGTTATCGGTTGGGGGTTGGCTGGACTGGAGTGGGTGGTGCCTACGGCTGGAGGCTGGAGTGGTTGGTGTGGTTGTCGGCTGGGACAGTGATGGCGGTGGTTAGGTGGTAGTGCCGTGATGGGGAACGGGAGATGACGGGAGTTCCTGTTACTGTTTTGTTTTACCTTTTTATTTTTTATTTTTTTTAATATAATACTCTTATTAATTAGTTTGTCCTGAGCGACGTTGTCGGTGACTGATCATTGGAGGTGGCCAGAAATGGTGAACAGAAGTGGTGATGGGAGATGAAGGAAGAGAGGAAAAAACTAATTGGGTGATGGAAAGAAAAATGACAAGGGTACTATTGTAAAAGTCGTATGTGAAAGAGTAAAATCCGTATGTGAAAAAGCACGTCCCATTTTATTTTCCTTTATTTCCTTTATTCTTTTCTTCTTTTTGTTCCAAAACCTCTCTTCAAGCATTCTTATGACGTAAATTCAATTAATTCGCCTTGTAATTAATTTGTTTTACTTTGTATTGCTTGTTTGCATTTTCGCATGTAATTAATGTAAATATTCACTTCGACCCCTCTAATTCTAAATTGTTTGTTCAAAGACTTAGTAATATTCTCACATGCTAGGTTTAATCTATTGGATGTTGCATAACATGCATATAATCAACATAATCAATATAAAAGTTACCAATCATTAGTAGAGGCCGCTATCGAGGCAGACGGAATTAGATGTTCGATTAAAGAATTTCCTAGTATGTACCCTCACCCCTTACTCAAGATCTCTGTGATCACCCGTATTCATTGGCATTGCGAGAGTCAATCTAGACATAGAAGGCTAAGAGTAACGAATTTCTTAGTGTTCATTTCAATACTTTATGTCTTGGCATGACATGAGGTATTCGAACAGTTTCCAATTTCCCACGAAATTGGTGGCGACTCCTCAAATGCAGGTTTATTCAATCTTTCACTGGTTTCAAAGCCTTTTAAAATAGGTAACGGCCCATGACGTGATTTGTTTACAAATTTCTGTGGGAGAAGTGCCGCCGCCTTAATGACAACTCGCGGATGAGTGCGGTACGGGTGGCGTTGGTCCACAGTTTGGCGACTCCGCTGGGGATGATACACTTGGACTTAGTCTAGTGTTACCCGTGGCAAAACGTGAACACGATTGGGAAAATAATTTATATTTGACAATTGTTAATTCTCATTATCGGTTTTCTTATACCGTTTTATCTAGCCTTCCTAGGCTCTCAACCAATCTAATTTGACCAATCTTCCCGTCTCGATGGCGCAAATTCTTATTTGTTCCTAGTGGATGGATAACGATTGATGTAAACCTCACCACGATGCCTACTCATGTTCGCATCAAGATCTTTCACTTCTTGTGCGAATGGAACTAGGAACCGACCTTACTCATGTTTGGCACAAACCTTTGCACAGACCGGGGTTTAATAGTTGCGGAAACCTCCCTTCTAAACCAAAACCCGTTACTAGCACTCAACATACCATAATAATGTCTGTTTGTATGCACTTTCTTTGTGTGTTTCCGAGTCAATCGCATGTCTAAAAATCATCTTTGTAAACTAAACTATGTCAAAATTTTCAATCCTCTTTCCTTTCTTTCTTTTCAAAATTTTAGAAAATTTTATGCAAAAATAAAAAAAATCGTTTTTTTATGTAAAATTAAACCGCTTTGTAAAATTTGTAAATCATTTTAGGTTCTAAATAGCTCAAATCAGTTTAAACCAAATTCAAGTCAAATCTCCGTTGGATTTTACGATCCATTTCCCTCTACATTTTTGAGTAACTAGTGAAGTTCATAGTTGTTACGCCATTATTTTGAACTCCCTTCCCAAGTTATAGGGTATAAAAACCTCGAGTCTTATGCCTAAATCACACACAATGATTCACTAGGAATCACATTTCAAACTCTTTCAAAATCACCTTTTCACACGACACTTTCGAGCACACAGACATGCTCAAAACGTCTAGTCTTTCTCGAGTCATACCTTTGTGTTTGTGCTGTCATTTTCTGGGTAAGTTGTACGCCATAGTCAAATGAGTATTGCTAAGCCGCAGGTTTATTCTCAGTCCAAGATGGTCGTAAATGTCGGAAGCAACGAAAGCATCAATGGTCAACCTCAACCCAATGTCAATCATGGTAATGGTAATGCTGAAATCTTGGCTGGAATTATTCGCCTCCAAACCATTCAAGATGTCGTTTACATTCGCCTGCAAAAAATTGAAGACGCATCTTTGCGGTAGAAACCAGACTTCTTTCTAGGGTAGAACAACCCGAGACCTCAAACACCGAAGTCGTGGGAAATGCCGTTATAGGCAATGCTGAAATCAACACTCCTATGCCCACTGAAGCCGAGAAACGTCTTAGCTATCTCAAGGAACAACTCATGTATCTCAAAGGAGATGACATCTATAGGGATAATCCGAAAGTACGAATATGTTAATGCCCAATTTCCTACCAACTTTACTATGGCTGACATCCCGAAATTCAAGGGACGTGAGAATCCTTTGAACCATATTCGTGCTTTCAAGGACTACATGTCCATCAAGGGCATCAAACCTGAGATATTTTTTAAGGATCTTTCCTTCATCTCTCGACACCATTCCTAGACAATGGTTCTAATCCCTAGATTACAAGAAGATCACAACATGGAATGATGCAATAATCGAATTTACCAAGCAATATGCAGATAATGCTGAAATTCAAGTCAACATGCGCACCCTAGAGGTCCTAACTCAAAATGACAAAGAAGGCTTCACTGACTTCCTGAATCGATGGAGAAAAACTAGTATCCCACTTGTCGAGCGTCCAGACAAAGCCACACTTGTGGAAACATTCGTAGATAATCTGAAACCAATCTATGCTAGCCATCTGAGGTACCAAAACACCAGGTCTTTCAAAGATTTGACCGTGCTAGGCATGAGAATTGAAGATGATATTCGCAAAGGGCTCTTGTCCAAAATCGTGGGACGCGGATACCAAGGCTCTACTTCAATTGGAACCCGTTCTTATTCTTCGACTAGCAAAAATGGCGAAGTTAACCTCTTGGAAGCTTCAAAGAAAAGTACAACTCCTGAAAAGTTCATTGAAATTGGTGATATATACTCTAATGCACTGAAAAGACTAATGAAGCAAGAAAGGCTACAACCAATAATGCCTACACATGATCCCACTCCCGAAAAGAAGATCATATCTTGGGTTGGAAATGCTTAGTGTGAATATCATAGGGCTAAAGGGCACAATACTGAAAAGCGTTTCAAGCTCAAGCATGTCATTCAAGATATGATTGAAGACGGAAGACTACCTATCCCTCCTCCGGATAAGCCAAACAACACTCAGAATCCTCTTGTAATTTTGATGATCACAAATGAGGAATCTACCTTAGATTGCTTGCATCTCATCACCGCATCTGAAGATGAGATCAACATGCTAGAAGGAGAGAGTATTATTCCTGAAACAGTAAATGTTATCACTACTACATTGACCACTTTCAAAAGATTCACAATAGTTGTGGGTGACCTTAATCGTCGAATAGCTACTTTGAGACAGACCTTACCTTATTGAAAGCGCTGAATCAGGCACGCCAGCCTGAACATAGAGGAAATCCTGGCTCTCAAGTCAGTGTGGAGGGAGAAATCAATGGTATGTGGAGAGATGATGTTGAAGATGTTTACCTCACCGAGCATCCTCTGATTCAAAGCTTAGATGACCTCGAAGTCGACCACCTCACTCGGTCAGATCGTCCATATCAAAGCGTCACTCTAGGGCAAACCAGCAACCCAACTGCTACAGGAAGTGTCATACCTCAAACTGACACAACTGAAGAATTAGCTACTGACCTACTCATGAAACAATTGCATAAAACCAAGGTTGATCTTACAGTCTGGCAATTAATAGCTAGCTCATTTCCATATCATCAAGTTTTACTGCAAGCTCCAGCAAAGCTCAATGTCGCATCTGACACTACACCAGATGACATGGTCAACTTCTTCCTCCAGGACGCCGCCAAGCTAAGTAACCCAATTACTTTATCTGATGAAGACCTGCCACCATTTGGAGTTATCCATAACCTGACCATGTACATCACTATTACATGACTCAAAAAGAATGTGCCATTGACATTGGTAGATGATGGATTTGCATTCAACATCATACCACTCATAATTGTATAAAAAATGGGAATGAAAAAGTCAGATTGGACTCCAACCAATGAAGGTGTTCGTGCTTATGACGGAACCCTTCGTAAGGTGGTAGGACTAGTTAATCTTACCGTGGCCACTGGGCCAGTTGAAAGAAAGGTCAACTTTCAGATCATTGATATAGACTCATCTTTCAACATACTTCTTGGTAGGCCATAGATTCATGTTTCGAGAGCCGTAATTTCCACACTGCACTATAAGATCAAGATACCATTAGATGGCCGAGTTATCACTATCACATATTCTCAGATCAAGGTCGTGATCGGGAAAATTTCCAACAACCAAGTTGTCGCTAAACCCGTGTGACACGGCTGTCGCAACCCTATCAAAGATAAACCAACTGGCCTAAACTAATATAGCTAGGGAAGTCGGGTCGAATCCACAGGGAGGTAAGATATCTATTTAATGGTTCGCTTATTGAGTCACAAGACGGGGGGTTTGAAAATTGTTTACTAAACTAC
>VHZZ01002220.1:84118-96656 GCA_009801015.1 Silene noctiflora
TTTTAATGTTACACTTTCAAAGAGTTAACTTCTTTTGGAGGTTGAAGAACGGATCTTTAGGCTTTCAAGTTGGTTTTTCAAAAGAAAGTTTAAGTCGTCAATTTTTATTTGGTTTTGACGCTGATTTGATGTTAGGACTCGTTATCAGAGACGTCTAATAACTTGTTCTACACATATCGGCGTATGATTTCGTATTTAAATTTGCCTTCGACTTGGATTGCTAGTGCTCTTGTGTGCACAACAAGAGCTTTGTCGTTCCATGAAAGAAGACTTATATTTTGAAACTCTTCCTAAATGTTTGGATGAATTTCGATATTAATTCTTGGAGATGAATTAGTTTTCGATTTTGAAAACCGATCTTGCTCTTACAACTTTTCTTTTCTACTTTCATGTTTCGAGGACGAAACTTTTTAAAAGGTGGGAAGATTGTAACACCAGCAATTTTTATTTATAGTCTTAAAAATAATTTAATAATTTAATTAACACAAATTATATTTAAATCTTATTTTTGGGTAAAAACATATTTTTGAGTGTAATATTTATAAATATAATATTATTGTCCGTCTTCAGTGTATAGTAGCCTTAAGACGTATTTTAAGTCGTTTCCGACTCGATTTGAGTTGTTTTGGGGCTACACATGTTAATGGACCATATACTACCCTTTTACCACTCAAACCCTCACCCAAAAACCCTCATAACCCCTCTTCTCCCTCTATTTTTTCAGCATGCACAAATTTCATACTTCACCATTGTTAACTCAATTTCTCTCCAAAGCTTCAAATCACCATAACTCCCTCATTTCTTAACCAATTCAAGTGATTTTCGCGCCATTCTTCCCCTCTTCTTGTTCTTCATCTTTATAAGTAAGAAAGGCAACACCTTTTCTCCCTTTCTTCCAATTTTTGAAACCCCAGTTTACCCCCCCAAAGGGTGAATTCTTCAATTAATCCTTCTAATTTTGTGTTTAGGAAAGAATTTGGAAGACCCGGAGGAAGATAGCTACATTTTTGACGACTCACTCAAAGATTGAAGAGTTATAAGGTAACGGTGATAGGTTACTCGACATTACTCTTGAATTTTGTGTATTAATGACATTAAATGTGTTGTTTACATGTTATAGTTGATAAATTTACATGCGTTGGTGTGCTTGATGTTTTGGCTATGAATTAGTGAGTTCATCTTATGTGATGATGAATGAATTATGGATTTCATGCTTAAATTTTGATAAAGATACCATATTTTACATGGTTGTTGTTTATTATGTCAAAAATTTATGTAATTATGGTGTATGGTTTATGAAATTGGAGTATGTTAGTTGTTGGATGGTATACCATGCTGTTTTCCGCTTATTACGTGTTTTCCGTCTCAAGAACGTCTGAAAATTTATGTTCAAATTCATAGTTGTGGCGTTGTATGATGAAAATCGTGTTCAGGTCATCCCAGCCGGTGGGCCGGCTGCCGGTCCACTGGTTGGCTAGGAACCACCTGTAACGAAATTGTTGAATTTATGAGTTGAGTGTCTCCCAGCCGGTAGGCCGGCTGCCGGTGCCACAGGACGGCTGAGAAGTCCCTGTATCTCAATTGTCAAATCCTACGTTGGGTGTGTCCCAGCCGGTTTGCCGGCTGCCGGTCCACAGGCCGGCTGGGAAGTTCCTGTAAGTTGGTTGATAATTCGTTTTGGCTGTGTGTCCCCAGTCGGGTGACCGGCCGCCGGTGGCCATGACTGGCTGGGCGGCCACTGTAAGTTTGTATTTATTTTTTGTTTTGACCTATGTCCCTAGCCGGTGGATCGGCCACCTGTGCCCTGGTCGGCTGGGAGATTTCTGATATGAATTTTTGAACTGAGTGTTGGGCTGAGGTGCCTGGCCGGTTGGCCAGCAGCCGGTGACTTGCTGGCTGAGAGCCCTCTGATTTCCTATTTCTTTTTCTTTTCATTCACATGTTTTACGAATGATGAAAGTATGATTTTTTTACGCTTTATTCACATGAGGCGTCTTATAATGTTCATGTATGAGCTATCATATGCAAGGTTTATTTGAGTCGTATCCATAACGATTTGACATTGACCTACCTATATGCTTGACTTCTACCTTAGATCTTCTGCCACTTTTGTGCAGTTTAGCGAATTGGGTGCTCGATTTAATATTGTCAAGTCTTGGGTGCCGACCATTATACCGCATGTCGAATCGGAAAGGAGCTTACTTTCCGAGAGTATGGATCCAGTTCTTAGGCTAGGACGTACCTAGCTAGTCGTCCTACCACGGGTTGATTTAATGTCTAAGAGTGGTCTAGAGTCTTGCATGGCGTTGTGTAGAGCACGATCTTTATCTAGGAATGCGTACTCGATTGTCTGTGTTTTTGTATTGGACATGTTTTGAAGGTAACCTCTGAGCGGGAAACTTGTATGGCTATGTTTGTCTTGATCCTATCGGACACTAAAGGTGAGATGCAATCCTCTAGTTGCGATATGATCCACGTTTGTGCTTATTCTCCTCATATGCTTAGTAATGCTTATCATATGCTATAGTTTACTTATCTTGTCGTCTTTCGATTATTCATCAAACTTCAATGTTTAATGCTTATGTTGGTTGTAATTACCATGTATGCTTTACATGTTTAAAGTCCTTATTTATGTTCGTCTTGATGTAATATGGCTGGGAGAACCTTGAGTTACTCCCCACTGACTGTGGCATTCATGTTTACATGAATGACAGGTTCATGGATGCTTATCTGGGGTTGGAAGACGTGTGGGCTAGCGAGTGTTGCACCTTGGACCTAGTCTTGTAGTTTGCTAGACTTACCCACCGTACTTTATTTATTCGTGGGATATCTTTTTCCCAAAGACACTTTATTTTTGTACTTTCGTGCTTTCTTTTCTGCTTGTTTATATTTTGAATCCGCGCTTTGTTTCAAACTCTTCTATGTTAAAAGGTTTTATAAATCTCGTATTTTCCGCTGCGTTTCCAAATGTTTACATTACGTGTATAGCGGGGGTTCACAAGTTAATCACCGTCGTCTTACAACAGTAACGTCAAACTCTAGTGAGCCGAGCGTTACCGATTTACGTTGATCAACTGACAAATATAATATCCCTGATATTCCTTTTATAAGATTTATTATGTAGACGCACTATTGAGGATGACACTACTCCAACAAATAAGACTTAGGCTATTCGTCCAGTTTCCCTTTGCCTTTGTCATTCTTGTCATACTTCATGTCTCGACCTCGAGGTGGACACTCCTGCGTTATTTCGAACCTAATTATCAAAGGTCTCTCCCTAGTTTTAGCATTCCCATTTCTATCCACCACAATTCTCTCAGCAGGAGGAGTTCTCTTTGGTTCCTTCTTTGGGCGAACGACCCAAAATCCAGCTTCTTCCTCTTCTTAAGTCAGATACTTTTGGTTCTCCTTGGCTACTTCGCGAATTTTGTAGTCAATAGGCTCATGCTTTCCCAATTTCTCTCTCTCCTCGGAAGTCTTAGCTTTGGTCCATTGAGTATATGAGTCGGACACCCACAATGAACCTATAGGAGTGGGTATATACCACATATTTCTTTAAGCCCAACGAAATGTCCACTCGCAACAAGAGTCGGTAGTATGCGCCAATGTCGTCTATGGAACTGTATCAAGCATTGAGATCTTTTGCCTTAGGCCCAGTTGTCTCAATTTCCTTTCTGGGAAGATAGTAACCATGAATTCCTAGCTTGGAATACGAAGGGACCATGTAGGATCAAGGTTAGCTACTCCATTCAATGCCTTCAATTGCCACCATGGGATGATTCATCTAATAAGGGGGCCACTTTGACTCTTCAATTTGTTCTCCGACTTTCCTTTGGATAACCTATAAAGAAAAATTTGTCGGATCGGGGAGCGAGCTTATCGGTAGACTTGTTCTTAACATAAGCCTCGCAACCCCAGATTCTCATAAATGACAAATTAGGTACCTTCCCTTTCCACATCTCATATGGAGTCTTATCGGCTGCCTTAGTCGGGCTTTGATTTAAGGAGTAAATAGCATACAAAATAGCAAAACCCCAAAATGAATCAGGTAGCTCAGTCTGACTCATCATAGACCGAACCCTATATAATAAGGTGCGGTTTCTCCTTTCAGCAACACCATTCATTTGTGGTATGCCAGGAGAAGTTAATTGTGATACTATACCACAATCCTGTAGGTTATCATTAAAGTTATCACTTAAATATTCCYCACCACGATCTGATCGTAAGGCTTTGATCTTTCTATCTAATTGGTTTTCAACTTCATTCTGAAGCTCCTTGAACTTATGCCTCATCAAGTAGACATCTCCATATCTACTTAGATCATCGGTAAAAGTAATGAAGTAATCATAACCACCTCTACTTGTGATTGTCATTGGTCCACATACATTGGTATGTATAAGGCCCAATAAATCACTAGCTCTTACTCCTTTTCTTTTAAAAGGGGAACGAGTCATCTTGCCAAGAAGGCAAGATTCGCATGTACCATAAGATTCGTAATCGAATGGCTTAAGAATACCAATCAACACTAGTCTCTTAATGAGTCTCTCATTTATGTGTCCTAAACGACAGTACCAGAGGTAAGATTGATCGGGTCACCTGATTTGAGCCTTTTATTGTTAATTTGATATATTTCTTTAGCTTGATAGAGAATATAAATACCATCGTCTGATAGGGTCTGGCCATAAATCATGTCGTTAAATGAGAAAGTACAACAAYTGTTCTTAATCATAAAAGAAAAACCTTATGTGTCTAACACAGAGATTGATATTATATTCTTACTAAGAGCAGGTACATAATAATAATTATTAAGGTACAACTCAAAACCAGAAGCTAAACTAAGTACATATGTCCCTAGTGAAACCGCAGCTACTCTAGCTCCATTTCCAATGCGTAGATCCACATCACCTTTAGCTAAACGCCGCACGTTCCTCAATTCTTGTAAATAATTACAAAGATGAGAACCATAACCGGTATCAAATAACCACGTAGTGGTACTAGGTTGATTTATGTCTATCATATAAATATTGGAAGTGAAAAAATTACCATCTTCTATTAATTTGAGGTATTTGAGGTCATTACCTCGTTTAGGTTTGGTTTTACAAATCACATTAGTTTTACCTTTACCCAATTTTCTTTTAAACCTTGTTTTGTCCTTAAATTTTAAGTGTAAAACCTTACTCGTCTTACTCCCACTAGCCTTTGCATCCATCCACCGCAGTCCAAAAGTAGGTTCAATCAAAATATTTTTGATTTGCTTGAATTCTCATTATCCTCTTCATAAGAGGCTTTGACTTTGGTGGTTGCCTTAGTAGAAGATTTGAGAGTAAGGCCCTGTTCTTTTAGACTTAAAGTCACTTAATTTTAGTTCACTTCAGATCCCATAAATTTAGTTCAGTTCATTTCAGATCCTATAAGTTCGGTTCAGTTCAGATCCTATAACTTCAGATCAGTTCAGATCTTATAAGTTATGTTCAGATCCTATAAGTTCAGTTCAGTTCCTATAAGTAACGATCCTATAAATTCAGTTCAGAAAACTTATATACAGAGTATTATTTTTACAAATCGATGCAAAAATATTTGAAATTAATTATTCAATACATATATACATTATATTTTTTAAACAAAATTATCACTGCTCTCATTATTTTTTATCGTAATGTAATCAAAGTATAATGTATGAACAACCCAATTTATATAAAGCGGAAAAATGTTATTATCTTACCTTGTGTTTTAAACTATATTTTCTTATCAATGTTTTCTCCTGGCTGCCCACTAATTTCTTGTAAAAAATTTGTTTGATCTCAATAAAATTTTGCGGAATAATAATAATAATAATAACAACAACAACAATAACAATAATAATAACAATAACAGCAGCAGCAACAACAACAACAACAACAACAACAACAACAACAATAGCAACAGCAACAACAACAGAAACAGCAACAGCAACAGCAACAACAGCAACAACAACAACAGCAACAACAGCAACAACAACAACAACAACAACAACAACAACAACAACAACAACAGTAATAATAATAATAATAATAATAATAATAATAATAATAATAATAATAATAATAAAGTTAAATTAAATTAATTAATTTAACATATCTTACAAGTTTAGTTCAGATCCTATAAGTTCAATTCAAATCCTATAAGTTCAGTTCAGTCCAGATCCAATAAGTTAAGTTTAGATCCTATAAGTTCAGTTCAGTTCAGATCCTATAAGTTCAGTTCAGATCCTACAAGTTCAGTTCAGTTCAGATCAGATCTGTTTCAGTCCAAAAGAACAGGGCCTAAGTGGTTCAATTTGAATTTTTTCGTTCGATATAGTAGTATTAAGGAGATTCGCACTATGATCATCAAATGAGTTACGATTTTCTTCCAAAGAAACCATTTCTATGAATAAATAGTGCCGCGAATCTTTAGAACAAGGAACAAGAGAGTTATAAGATGTCATTGCAATATATGAATTACTAAAAACGTAAAATGGAGGAGAAATTAACATTTATCGTTGTATACTTGAAAAACAAGTTTTAAATAGCATTTATATAATGATCTCTCACCTAACTTATATAAATGATTCCGAGATCCATCTTTAATTAAATATGGGCACGGTGAGCCGATTCATCCCAAATCTAACTAAATTTTGTGAGTCAACGTTTGACTGAATCTACTCCTAGAACTCTCGGTCGAAAAATTTCTTATAAATTCATCTCTAGCCCCGAAACAAAGACCGTATTTGCATCCCGTTGAGTCCAACCAACTTTCGCGTGTAATAACAAGTATTACCCTACTTACCCGAGGTGAAAAGGGAACATCCCACTGAGGCGAGCGTGGCCCTAATGAACAAGGGATTCATAGGTCCTACTAGTTGGTAAGGCTAATCTCAATTTTAAGTTAATGTGAGAGATCTTGTCAATTAATTATCAATTCCCTTTAAGTGAACTAAATTGGAGAATTCTAGATAATCGTAAATTGACAATAGCGGTAACAATAAAAATGCATGTTTTGTCGATTTGGCATGAAAAGCATACAAATAAAACATGTAAATAAATTAAATCCTAATATGGCCACCTAAAACTAGCTAATCTAATTAACTAACTATTACAAATTTGGAATCCAACTCCTTGGTCCCTTTACCTTCATTGGAATGCCTTTCAATAAACTCCGTCTCGTGGAACTCGATGGTCTTCATTGGAACTCCTTTCCGATAGGCATCGTCTTTTGGAACCGCCGTTACAAAATAATTACTAATAAATAAATTACATAAAATTTCCTATTATACATTAATGGAAATAAAATAAATCTATTAATAATTACAAACGGACCATACAAGATCGTAATTAATTACAAACCAACCGATATTCCCTTACATTACGGGTAATATCGATTAACAAACTAGGCCAATACTAGGTACAAAAATACATGAATTACATAAATAATTAAATAAATGAATCAAATTCTAATAAAATAACAATTATCTAAAAATAAATAAAAATAAATAATAAACTCATGCCACATCGTCCTAGTTTACCGACAACGATATATAGAACTCGGTTTTACGGAAAATAATGATTTTTAACCATTAAAAATTTATAATCAACACTTAAATCATATTTAAGTTCAAACTAACATCCCAAACTGATTTAGTACTCAAAATTAGTCCTCGCTAATTTAATTAGGTTGATATGATCATATATGCTAATACTACCAATTTAATCATAACAATTATGAATTAATTCCAAAATATTCATAACACTCGTCAAAAATTTGAAAATAAAATTTGGTATATGCTGGAACCCTTCCAAGAACACAAAACTGTCAAAAAGTTTACCTACAAATTGAATTTCAATTAATTTCACAAATTAATCGCATTTTTCACAACTTTTATGAACTAATTTCAAAATAACCATAAAAAATTATGAAAAATACAAAATAAATATTTTTTACATTCTGAAACAATTCCAGAACCTGTCTATGACAAAACATTACCATAAAATTCTGAGTAAATATTTTAAGAAAAAATATAGTTACATTTTATCGATTTTTATCACATAAAAACAAATAAAAATGAAAAATTAATAAAATTTATTTCAAAATTATATCTAATGTATAAACGATGCATGTAACCTTGTATAATTTTATCATGCCATAAAAAACTTTTTAAAGATTTTTTAACAAATAACATCACTCTTTATCGATTTTTAACTATTAAAAACCAATACTTATGCAAAATTATTTTTTAAAATTCACTTACTATAATTAAATAATTCATGCAAGGCTACATAAAAATTTTATGGCCATAATTAACATGCAACTAATTTAAGTTAACTATTAACCAATTTTAATGCATATTAACTCGGTTTTAATCGAAATAACTGAATAATTAGCAAATAAATTTCAAAAATTATGTAAATTGATCATTAACATTTTAAGATCAGTAGGTTAACATGAAAAATAAAATTTCATGGAAAAACAAATTTTTACATCAAAATTTCATTTTTATCAATTTATCGTATAAAGTGATAAAACCGTCTTAAGATGACATGCATGTAGTTAATATCGCTCTGATAACAATTGTTAGTATTAGACCCTCAAATTAGACACTCTAATTAATATTAAATTATAATAATTTAATTTATGTGGTCTAAATACATGCATGCATAAGGAAATAAAAATAAACAAGAAAAAGAGGAAATTTCCTTACATTGGTAAAATGCAATTAAGAATTACAACTATTGTAGTTTTATGATTAATCTACTAGCTTTTGCATGATCCTCCTAACCCAAGTTTTCAATAAAGAAAACCTGCTTTGGATTGCACCCAAGACTAGCCCAAATATCCAATAAATTACTAACTAGATAATTTGTAGAATTACTTGTATAATGTAATATTATTAAACTAATAATATTAGTTAATGAATATTATTGTTGGAAATTTATGATGAGGTTTTGATCAACAATTGATCAAGTTTTATAGAGAAAATATGAAGAACGTTTGTCCTCTTTTTTGTCCTTCTTCAAACCGGCCAAGGAGACAAAATAGGGTGTTTTTTCTCTCTAAAAATCAACCCTTAAATGTATGATAAAGTGAGTTATTTATAGATGTGAAATGTAAACAATTCACATAAATTTACTAGTGGGTTTTTCCGAACTTTATTTGTGTGTTACGCTC
This sequence comes from Silene noctiflora, assembly GCA_009801015.1. Classification (NCBI taxonomy): domain Eukaryota; kingdom Viridiplantae; phylum Streptophyta; class Magnoliopsida; order Caryophyllales; family Caryophyllaceae; genus Silene; species Silene noctiflora. The sequence goes on from VHZZ01002220.1 coordinate 93,302, forward strand.
CTTTAAAGTGGCGGTAACATGTGAGCTTACGGGTCCATTTCGACTTTCGGCATATGTCTTACAAAAACTTATAAGTCTTATATTTAATTTTCTTATATAATTAAATATTAATTTAATTATTTAACACTTAAATAATACAAATTAATAAATAATGTACACCTAACTTTTAAGTAATATTGGACCATTTTATCAATATAAAATGTGTCTCAAATAATTTTATTAGCTAATTTTACAACCTCTTGTAAATACGATTAACTAACTACCTCCGCCTCACAATATACACACAAATCGAATTAATTTATTTAATTAACAATTAATTACTAAATTCCAACTAACAATTATTAATTAGTTATCACATAATTAAATAATAAATTCCTTTGGGCCAAGTTCATAACTCGTCATCAAAAATAAATTCACTTGACTTAATTAAAAGTCAATATTATACAAAGAAATTAATTAAATTGTACCCTTATACAAATAATTAATTATTCCATTTGGGCATCATCTTATAGTTGTGACCGAAAGGGATCAGTTGAACACCGCCGTCATACGACAGTAACGTCTAACCCTAGTCGACTGACCGTTATCGATATACGTTGATCAACTGACTAGTATATAATAAATATATCCCGAATATATTCCTTTTATGAAATTTATTAAGTAGACGCACTATTGTAGAGGACACCTACTCCAACAGTTACCGCAATCAACTGTTTCTTATCCTCCTGTGAATCAGATAAGCATGGTAGTTCGCACAACATATCCCCAGAACCACCCCCAAATGTCATGTGTACAAATTCAGTTGTTGAATGGGCCTGTTTTATACATTTTTCATCTGGGAAACACTGCGAACCAGCCGAGTATTTCTCATCTAGTAGAACCATATCTTGTATAACTTTCTTTGTTGTGGCAGCATAGTCTTCTACAAACTTCTGGACAAGAGACAATATATTTAATATCAAGGGACATTTCTGTTTGGAAAGGAGTACAGTTGTAATAAATAATGCAACATTTGGATGAATATAAAGGTACATTTTTATTGGTAACAAGGAACATCTATAATAATCCAAAAGTGCATATGTACATAAGCACATCTAAGAAACAAAAATATGCCACTAATGTTCAAGGCCAATTTATGTAGTAAGGTAGACAGTTCGAGAGTGCTTCTTTAGAAGACACATGTGTATATGACCATTAAAGTATTCACTCTAATCCAAAAGTGAATATTTCAAAGGAACATTGAATATAAACAAGAAGTAAATTTTAGATAATAGGAAAGGAAAATGTAATTACCTTCGGAGATGAGTACACAATTGGAGATTTATTATCGGGAATAACACCACGTGGCACACTTCGTATAATTTCAACTACTTTTCTGCGTGGATAACCAATTGTTTCTGTCGGTGGAGCTTTTACATGACCGATACCAAACTGACCAGCTTTCATCTCATGCTTTTCCCTTGAAAAGAGTGCAACAGTTGTCCAATTTGTAAGAGTGTAGTAATCTCTTTGGACAAATCATTTTTCGTGGATAACGCGATCAACATAAACAAGATGCAAGGAAAACATAATTATTACTGGCAAATGGCTCGTAAAAACATCATAACTAACAATATATAAGAGGTAGAAAATTTGTACCATTAGAAACAGGAGAGGCTCACCAAAGTGATTCTTCTTTCCCTTTTGCACCCATTCCTTTTTATTAAATCGTAAACTCTCCATAACAAATTGGCACCAATCAAGATTCCTAATGTCAGAGACATTCCTCAACGATTTAGAGCATGGTGATTGACAAATGACTTCTGATTGTTTTGCATTAACAGAGATACAGCAAGGACCACGAAATTAATCTTAAATTGATCACCACAATTATCATTACAAATAATATGATCTGCAAGGGTCTTGATATCCACTTGACCATCAACACAAAATTGGGCTTTCCATTGCGCATAAACGCATCATATTCTAGATCCAATTCACCAAAGCATGAAAGTAAAACAGGTTTTGATCCACTCGGGAGTCCGACAGTATCATGAATACATGAAGCAGACACATAAAGGTGTTGCTTATCAGGTAGAATGATGAACTTAGAATATGGGTTGTATTTCTCAATTAACAAATAACCAAGGCGTAAAGGCAGCCTTTTAACCCTTAGCCAGAATAATCCCGAGAAGATAATATCTTCTAAAGCACGCCATTGATTGTAATCAAGGTGTTCAAGAACTTTAACAAATGTTTTAGGTGACATCCGAGTGGTAATATGAGGGAAATTTGGAGTAGGATGTTGTGGAGTAGGGCTAAAGTTGTTCAACCTTGGAGAAGTACGGCGTGTAACAGTTGGAGGATTGCATATGCGCTTCAAATTCATATTAAGAAGAAACTTTTCCAAAAACAATAAGCTTGTATTGAAAGAAGTTCAGATGAAATAAGCTTGTATTGAAAGAAGTTCAAATGCATCAGCTATGGACATAGTTGAGGAAATCAGTAATGACATTTAGTTCAGGATAAATGCGCATGCAATACAATATTAATGTTCAATAAAACAGAATGCATAGCTAATGACATTTTATCTTAAATTGGAGTTAGTACAACCTAAACACATACAGCTTGAGATGAATGAACAGCCTATACAATTTCAATGTACATACTTAACAGATCAAATGTACATTATAAGTAGACCGTAAGTAATGGACATCAAGTGCTGCTATATACGTGATTAGAAGCCTGAAATTGACAAAGAAGCACATAATGCACTTAATCGACAAATTAGATCAAACTATATGCTACAGTTATGAACAAATTAGATCAAAAAGCGTAATACTACTACAATTGCAACTAAATATACCAAAAGAACCACAAATTAGGTCAAACTAAACAATAAGCAAATGAAAATGCTTAATAAGTTACATAATGAACGAACAATACAACAAATACAAATTCCGATAAAATGTAAATGAAAACATTTCGATTTAATCCAACAGATACATTAATTTTGAGCAAATCAAAGTAAACTGAAAGGAACTGGACAAATTTCGAACTGAATCGGAAAAATTAAAGCTAAAGAATGTATACCTCCATGCTGAAGTTACAAAGAGAAAGTGCAAACAGTAACTACGAGAGTTTAGAGAGAAACAAAAATAGAAGGGTAAGCCCAACTAAGAAAACGAGAAAAAAAAGCGCGTCTCTAGGCCGTTGGATTAGAATCCTCGGATTAGATCAAACGGTTGACAACCGTTCTCACGGTTCTCACGCTTGTGCCATTCTCATAATAATAATAATAATAATAATAATAATAATAATAATAATAATAATAATAATAATAATAATAATAATAATAATAATAATAATAATAATA